>SJXQ01001257.1:118908-149027 GCA_006408695.1 Aepyceros melampus
TGATGTGTGATGCAACAAGCCAAATGCAAGGTTATTGTCTTAGGATAGAGGTGTTTTATTTATTTATTTTTTGAACACAATAAATAGAACAAACATGCAGTTTTGCTCTAAGCTACAGGATGCATGTCTAAACATGGATATTTACTTTAGTGCAGCAAACCGTAATGACATTTAGTTAATGCTTCATTTATCATAACCATGCACAGGTTAGGTTTTTAACCATGTTACCTCCAATAACCAGTCTCTGGAGCTGGCTGTTTTGGCCCCAGCAAATAGACTTAGGTTTGTACATGGTAAAGGAAGCAGAAATTCCAAACAATTACCTATGTGATATCAGTCAACTCCCTTGGAATTTGGAGTACATAATTTCCAAGTTTCCTTTCACCTCTAACATTTGGCAATTTTTTCTAAACTAAAATATTTTACTAATTCCATTCACATCTGCAAACCAAACCAAGGGCTAGTCACAGTTGATTCCATCAATTTGGTTGAACTGCCAAAATATAATTTTGTTGATTATGAAATAAAAAAAATTCAAATGAGAAAGCTTTTTAAACCATCCCACTCTGTAGGTTCCAAGCATTTAGTTCCTGGGAATAGACATGCTTTCCAGAAAACACTTTTCTTCCCTTTCGCATTGCCTGGATAATGATTTAATTCTTCCTTAGACACAAATATTCAGAGGATCACATGGAGTTAAGAACAGGGCTCCCAGCACTGGTGTTACTGAGTCCCCAAAGTTGGTTGCATTGATTTCAGTTTGTGTAAGGCATTGGGAGATTTGCTTCTATTTACCAACTAGTTTTTTTTTTTTTAATAACTTTTATTGGAGTATACTCAGATGGTAAAAAATCTGCCTGCAAGGCAGGAGACCTGGGTTCAATCCCTGGGTCAGGAAGATCCCCTGGAGAAGAGAATGACTACCTACTCCAGTATTCTTGCCTGGAGAATTCCACGGACAGAGGAGCCTGGAGGGCTACAGTCCATGGGGTCGCAAACAGTCGGACGTGACTGAAACATCATGTTAATTTACAACATTTACATCATGTTAATTAACATGGCAGGTATGCTCAGTTGCTAATAACTTTTATTGGAGTATACTCAGATGGTAAAAAATCTGCCTGCAAGGCAGGAGACCTGGGTTCAATCCCTGGGTCAGGAAGATCCCCTGGAGAAGAGAATGACTACCTACTCCAGTATTCTTGCCTGGAGAATTCCACGGACAGAGGAGCCTGGAGGGCTACAGTCCATGGGGTCGCAAACAGTCGGACGTGACTGAAACATCATGTTAATTTACAACATTTACATCATGTTAATTAACATGGCAGGTATGCTCAGTTGCTCAGTTCTGTCCGACTCTTTGTGACCCCATGGACTGTAGCCCACCAGGCTCCTCTGCCCGTGGAGTTTTCCAAGTAAGAATACTGGAGTCGATTGCCATTTCCTCCTCCAGGGGATCTTCCCAACTCAGGGATTGAACCCATGTCTCCTGAGTCTCTTGCATTGCAGGCAGATTCTTTACCACTGAGTCACCTGGGAAGCCTAATTAACTTTGATGGTTAATTTACAATGTTGTGTTAGCTTCAGGCATACAGCAAAGTGAATCAGTTATACATATGTGTGTATTCACTCGTTTTTAGATTCTTTTCCAATATAGGTCATTACAGAGTATTGAGTAGAGTTCCCTGTGCTATACAGTAGGTTCTTATATATTTTATATATAATAGTGTGTATATATTAATCTCAATTTATCCCCCTCCCCCACTCCCCCCCCCTTTTTTACCAACTTGTTGATTTCATATCCTTTGAAGATAGCAGATGTTTCCTGGTGGAAAGAATATAGGACAAGGAATTAAATCACACACATGGCTCTACTTCTGCTGGCCATGCAGACAAGCCAGTTTCTTCTCCAGACTCAGCACCCTCATCTGCAAAACGAGGTCCTTCCTATTTGCCCCTCACCTGCCTCAGAGGGTGGTTAAAGACCAGACTAGATCACGCACAGGAAGCATCTATAAAATGTAAAGTACTATACTCAAGAAATGCTGAAGATGTGTCTAGAAGGAGCTGTTGGTCAGCATTGGGAGGGAATGATGAACATAAATTGTTCTTCCCCCACTTAAATAGAATTTCAGATGTAGTTCATATATGAAACACTTACAAGCACATTCTTTCACCTAACCAGTGGTTTGCATGTCAAATCCAGATAACCGGGTTTTCCTGAGGACTGAATGATCTAGTCTGCCAATATTTAAGTGCTGGACTGAGGTTGGGTGGGTGGGTGCATGAAACGGGTAAAGTTGGTCAAAGGGTATGAACTTCTAATAATAAAATAAATTAATAGATAATCAACAAGGATCTGCTGTAAAGCACAAGGAACTCTACTCAACATTCTGTAATAACCTATATGGGAAAAGAATCTGAAAAAGAATGGATATACACAAATGTATTACTGAATCTGTTGCATACCTTAAACTAACACAACATTTTAAATCAACTATGACTCCAATATAAAGTAAAAATTAAATAAAAAATAAATTAATTAAGTCCTGGGGATATACAGCATGGTGACTCTAGTTAGTAATACTGTGCCAAATATTTGAAAGTTTTGAAGACAGTAAATCTTAAAAGTTGCATCACAGGAAAAATGAGATGATGATGTTACATGAGATGATGGATGTTAACTCAGCTCTTTGTGGTAATCATTTCATAATACAGGCATATATCAATTCATTATGTTGTACACCTAAAACTAATATACTATTATATGTCAATTATATCTCAGTTAAAAAAAAGAGATGGACTGAGGTTGCTTCGGGTGAAAACTTGACTTATTTTGAGTCTTAAAATATGCAGACTATTTTCAAGCTCCAGCCTCCCGAGTGATAATCTGCTTTGTATTTACCAATTTGCAATGCTTCCTTCAAATACATGGGAACTGGGGTACCTTGCACTGAGGTCAGGGCAGGTACTTTCTGTCTTTCATCTCCCCCAAACTCTCCTTCCTTCTTTGACAAATGTGTGAGGAGAGGTGAAAGTGAATGAGTTGTAGCACTTCTGCTTTATCTTCTTAGTGGAAACAGATGAACAAACACAACAACAACAAAAACCTTATCAGCAATAGAAAACAGCATGGGAAAATGTGATGATGAGAAATTGCAGGAGAGGACTTCCCTGGTGGTCCGGTGGTTAGGACTCCATACTTCTAATGCAGGAGAGGGGCAGGTTTGAACCCTGGCTGGAGAATCTGTCTTTCATCTCCCCCAAACTCTCCTTCCTTCTTTGACAAATGTGTGAGGAGAGGTGAAAGTGAATGAGTTGTAGCACTTCTGCTTTATCTTCTTAGTGGAAACAGATGAACAAACACAACAACAACAAAAACCTTATCAGCAGTAGAAAACAGCATGGGAAAATGTGATGATGAGAAATTGCAGGAGAGGACTTCCCTGGTGGTCCGGTGGTTAGGCTCCATACTTCTAATGCAGGAGAGGGGCAGGTTCGAACCCTGGCTGGAGAAGTGGGATTTCACATGCTACAGAGCATGGCGAAAAAATAAAAAAAATTTTCAGGAGAACATCAACTTAATTTCAGTTGTCCGGAAGAAGGTCTGTGATGAGCATTATTAGAAACAGGAAACATTTTCTATTTTCAGAAAAAGGGCAAAGCACAATGACATTTCTGAGCCTATAAGCCAAGACCAAACCATTTGTTGAGGGAAGAAGTGAGAAGTAGGTAAAAATATCAAGACTTTCATCTACCTATCTTCTATTTTGAGCTGTTCTCAGAAGCAAACCAGAAAAAAAAATACTGTGATTTGCACTGAAGGAAGAGCCATCCAGGACTATTGCTGTTCTAACATTTCATATTCTTTGAAACTGTGGTGCTCTCCTTGAAGTTCGGGGGCCCTTGGTTGATGCTCAGCTCTTTCTTCTCCCAAATATCCCCTTGCCTTCCTGGGACAACAGAGATTCTGTGCTTAGGTGCTCTCTGGTAATGAATCCTTTGTGGGCTAGCACCACATGACTCATGCAAAGGATGAACATCCCCGAAAGGCTCAGTTGATTTTGAATTATTTTAGACTCATGGATAATGTGAAGCCAGGAATTCAATCCCTTCCCATTTATGGACTGTTGAATGAGGGGTTTGAAGAAAGTCATCCACACAGAAGTTGATGTCAGCCAGGAGCCTGCATGATGCTTTTCATTTGGGATGGGGTGGTCAGTGAGAAGCACTTCAGTTCTGCATAGTATCAAATTTTACTTTTTAAAAAAATTCTCTAATATAAAACCATTTTTTTTTGAGAGGAGAGTTTTTGGCCATCTTATGATGAAAGATACTGTTCAAACATTTTCCTGGTATCTCCTGAAATAAGCCACATTTCACTACCCATGATATATTTCCTATTTTTAAAGATTAGATTTTAGGAAGCAATTCATTAGGTAGAAGACTGGTGGAGGGAACTTTAATCTTATTCACAGTAACTCTGAAGAAAAGAGCAACAATGAAATGGAGACACCTTTAATCTTACACCCACTCCAGTGATTAGACAACCTCTTAGTAGGTAATTTGTTCTTACAAAGTCTTCAGGAGCCAGGCGGTAAACATGAAGATGACCCAGGCTGAGCTGCCTGTGTTATGCAGCAGCTTCCTGTTAGCTATCTATTTTACATATGGTAATATGTATATTTCAGGGCTACTCTCTCAGTTTGTCTCACCCTCACCTGCCTTCGCTGTGTCTACAAGTCTGTTCTCTAATTTGGACAGAGTTTTGATCTGTTAACACCCATAAAGCCTTACAACTTTCTTAAACAATCATTTGACAACTTCACAGAAGATAGTTTTGCTTCTCAAACAGAATTTTTGGACCACAGAACGGAATAACTACCTATTTTCTTTCTATAGAATTGCTTGCAGTGCCCAACACAGAACAAATACTTCGAAAATCTATTTTAAATAAATGAATAACCAAAAAAAGAAGAGAGAAGCCCATAGACCTGGAGGAAAGGAGAATAGATCTTGAAGAGGCCAAGTGTTTTCTAATCACCAAAGAAGAATAAGATAGGTTCTTAGTCATTTTCTCTTGCTTCCACATGGTCCAAAGTCAGCCTAAAAGCTTTAACCAACAATAGAAATTTTTAACACCAGAAATTCATATTACCAATAGCCCATTTTGTGATAACAGACCAACTGTACAACTTCAGCAACATAATCTTTTCCTAGGTTAAGCTCTGTAATTTTATTAATCCTTTCTTTTTCTTTTTTTTTCATTATACTGAGCAGATTACTTTTTTTTTTACCTTATTCTTTGAGAAGCCTGATTTATATATTAGCTTTGGGCTTCACCTTCACAGAAGGGTACATTTTCTTAAAGAAAAGTGTTGCATTTATTCTATGTCACATTTTTTTTTTTCTGAGCATTACTTGGAACCTCAGTTAATCCAACCAGTGAATAAAGTGATAGTTCCCTGTATAGATATGGGTGGATTCAGGTTTATGGAATAAATGTAAAGCACTGAGAAGAATTAATAATGTAGGTTATATATTAAAAAGTACATACATACAACTATTCTTCAATAAAAGGATATCAAAGAATAAGAAAAAAATACACATGTATATCACTGCCCCAGGTAACCAAAAATAAAACATCAGAGAAAAGTCACGAAAACTTCATAAAAGTGTAAACTTAACAAATATTGCAGATTCCATTTAATATTTATTTACAAGTATATTTTGTTAAAATACCACATCTATATAAATATCTTATGTGTGTGAAGACCTAAAACAAGACAATGAAAAGAAGTTTCCTTCCTTTTTCTCCTTCTTATCAGTTTTCTAGTTCTTTGGAAAGACAATTCATGAAAACTGAGGGAGGGAAAAAACAGATTTTAAACACCAAGAGTGTTTTGAACACTAGAGTATTTACAGTTCCATCCAGATATAATGTTCTTCCCTTTCCGATTGGAAAATGTTTCCTTGGTTCTCAGAAAGATTCTAATCAAAACTCTTCTTTTTGTGAAAGATGGGTAGAAGTTTCCATACAGAAAGGGGGTTATAGGGTACAATGGGCTGAGATGATAGGGCAGGTGAAGCCTTAAAGCCCAGACCATTAGCTCAGAAAGTTCCAGTTAATTTTGTATGCCTGGGGCATCCATAGGGGTCCATGGTGATTTCAGGGCTGCCACATATGAGTGAAGGCTATGCACTGGCCAACTCCAGAGGGCGCCGATAGAGAGAGAAGAGTGTGAAAGCAGGGGCTTCCCGGTGGTCCAGGGGCCAAGACTGCTCCCAGCGCAGGCGCCAGTCTCCATCCCTGCTCAGGGAGCCAGGTGCCACAGGCCACGCGCGAGACCTGGCACAGCCAAATGAACAAATCAATCTTTAAACAAGCAAAAACGAACGTGAACGACGTCTCTGTTATTTGTTCAGGAAACCACCTTCACAAGCGTGTGGCAGCCCTGGTCCCGGGGCCCCAGCGAGGCTGGTGAGATTGGAGGCAGGTGGGATACTTCTGGGAAGTCAGGCCGTGGGCAACTCTGAAGGGCGCTAGATGTGCCGATGGAGAGTTTGGTGGGTTTCCTTTTGAAGACCAGTTTTCCTCAAAATGTGGTCCCTGAACCAGCACATCAACACGACGTCGTAACTTGTGAGAAACACCAACCCTCAGGCCTCACTCCACACCTGTGCTGTGCTGTGCTTAGTCACTCAGTCATGTCTGAATCTGTGCGACCTTGTGGACTGTAGCCCACCAGGCTCTTCTTGTCCATGGGGATTCTCCAGACAAGCACACTGGAGTGGGTTGCCATGCCCTCCTCCAGGGGATCTTCCCAACTCTTGGATCCGAACCTAGGTCTCCCAAATTGCAGGCGGATTCTTCACTGTCTGAGGCACTAGGGAAGCCCCTACTGAATCAGACGCTCTGGAGAAAGGCTCAGCATCTGTTTTCACAAGCCCTCTGGGTGACTCTGATGCTCACTGAAGCATGAGGACACTGCTGTAAGGAGGAAAAGCCATGAACACTTTAAGCAAGGGAAGGAATGCTCAGACTTGCGTTTAGGAAGAGCATAAACTAGGATGTGTGGCACAGACTGGGGTAGTGTTTCAAATGAAGATAAGACGTGAAGTTTCTGTTGCAAAGGCAGCAGTATTTACAGTTGACCCTCCACATCCATGGGTCCAGCACCTCCATATAGGGAAGGCTTGGTTGTACTATATCATTTTATGCAAGGGACTGGAGTATCTGTGGTTTCTGGAATCCAAGGATGTCCTGGAACCAATGCCCTGCAGATGGTGAGGGACCGCTATATAAATAAAATCACAGCCTTACTTGCTGTGGAGATGGAGACTCTAGGACTCTGCCATGTTTATGACTGAGTTTATTAAGAAGACTGAGTAGCCTTGACAAATCTCCATCATTATCTTATAAGGTAAAAACTTTGAGTGATCCTTGACTTAAATCATCCTTAGTCTTTGAAAATGATATATCCTCATCTTGAAAAATTAATGGGACTTTCCTGGTGATCCAATGGCCAAAACTTTGAGCTCCCAATGCAGGGGTCTAGGTTTGATCCCTGGTCAGGGAACTAGATCCTGAGTGCTGCAACAAAGACCTGGCACAGACAAATAAATAAGTAAATAAAAATAAATATTAAACAAATTCTAGTAGTCGCAGTGGTAAAGAATCCATCTGCCAACGCAGGTGACACAAGAGACGTGGGTTGGGAAGATGATCTGGAGCAGGAAATGGCTACACACTCCAGTATTCTTGCCTGGAAAATTCCATGGACAGAGAAGCCAGGTGGGCTACCGTCCATGAGCCTGCAAAGAGTCAGACATGACTGAGCATGCACACAATGAATAAGAACTTCAAGTTTCAAAATAGAAATAGGTAAATTTCTCCCTGAGAGTGAGACCACAGTTTCTTGCTACATGAAAACATTATGAAACACACACTCTATTATTTGCCAGAACTATTTTCTTTTGTAAAATTTACCCTAAGTGTACATTCTGAAATCACACAGGGCAAAAACTAGTTTAAGAATCCATTTATGCTAGCTGGTCCCTGAAAACATGCTCATTTGTTGAATTACTTCTCACCCACTCCAACTTCCAATTTCTGCAAGGAAGTCTCCTACACTTTCAGAATTAAAGTGCCATTAAAAACTGGCTGTGTTCCTTGGACACCTAGTTGGCCTCATCAGCTCATCAATCACCATTAACAGGGAACTGCAAGGATTTATTTCCACCATTATCCACATATCTAAAGACTGTGTCCCAGCAGCCTCAAAGAAAGAAAACAACAAAAGCAGTAATGCAATAATTATTTTTCCTTTTAATGAAGCTCCACAGTACACCTCTTCTAAAAAGTACTTTTGGGGTCAACATCATTAAGACTACATTATAGATTGCCAGAAAATAGACTAGGGAAACACTGAAATGAAGCTGCTTGCCAAGGTAAAGTTGAGATGGGAGACAAACCCAGCTGGGCCTGCAGAAAACATGCTCAGTTCACCTTCTACCTGCTGCTGCGGACAGGCTTTGTTGTCCCAGGGCCAGTGGGCTTCAGCAGTTCATGGAGGTTCTGTTACATGGATGACAGGTGTTCATGTCAAGAAGCCAAGCATCACAAATGGGCCTTTAATGGACCTTGTTTGACTTCTTTTGACAACAACCATGATTTGATTGGGCTTGAGCTCTTCTGGACTTCTTAGGGAATAAGATGTTTATTGGGCAAGGGGTCCTGCTGTTTATAGCTGTCTGAGGTGAACCCTTACTACAATCACAATGACTTACTCTGATCTGTACTGAGTTGTTCCTGGGTTCTATCAGGAAGGCTACTTAAGACTTTGTCAATCAAAATGTGGTCCTGGAGCTAGCAACATCACCTGGAAATTATTGGAAATGCAGAATCTCAGGCTCCATCCCGATGGCTCACTGAATCCAAATCTATTTTCACAAGATTTCCAAGTGATTCAATGCACATTGAAGTTTGAGAAGCTCTGACCTCAGCCACAAATCCATACAATATTTATTTTTTAATTAAAGTACATATATATGTTTCAGTGAGTGAAGTCCCTCAGTCGTGTCCGACTCTTTGAGACCCCTTGGACTGTAGGCTACCAGGCTCTTCTGTCCATGGGATTCTCCAGGCAGGAATACTGGAGTGGGTTGCCATTTCCTTCTCCAGGGGATCTTTCCGACCCAGGGATCAAACCCAGGTCTCCCGCATTGCAGGCAGACGCTTTAACCTCTGAGCCACCAGGGAAGTCTATATATGTTTAGTTTATTTAAAAATTGGCTTAGGAGGCTCTCCTGTAGATTTTTAACCAGTGGATCTCAGTTTTGGACACAGGGGTGAGTTGTTTGACCTTGCAAGGATTTTCAAGCCTGTTTAGAGGTTCTAGGGGTGGGTGGATGTAGTTAGCTAGAAAAAGCCTTAAGGATGATGCAAAAGTGGCCTCTAATCCTGCCTAGACAGCCTCTCTCAGTCTTCAGTTGACAGTCATTATTTTATTTATTTTAAAATCATTTCTTTATTATGCTCTTGACTGCTCTGGATCTTCAGTGCTGTGTGCAGGCTTTTTCTAATTGCGGCGAGTGGGGCTACTCTTTGTTGCAGAGGGTGGGCTTCTCATTGCTGTGGCTTCTCTTGTTGCAGAGCACAGGCTCTTAAGTGTGTGGGCTCACTGGCTTAGTTGCTTTGAGGCATATGGGACCACGGATTGAACCAGTGTTCCCTGAATTGACAGGCAGATTCTTAACCATGGGACCACCAGAGAAGTCCCAGTCATTACTTTAAACACTTTCATGTACTTGGCAGTAGAAAGAACACTGGATGAGGAGTCAGATGACCTGACCTTTCTCCTATATCTGCATTATTAAATTAACTGCATGACCTGAGTCAAGACATGGAGGCTCAGTTTCATTATGTATCAGTTCATTTCAGTTGCTCAGTCAGTTCAGTTCAGTTGCTCAGACCCCATGGACTGCAGCATGCCAGGCCTCCCAGTTCCTCACCAACTCCCGGAGTTTACTCAAACTCATGTCCATCACTCATGTCAGTGATGCCATCCAACCATCTCATCCTCTGTCGTCCCCTTCTTCTCCCACCTTCAATCTTTCCCAGCATTGGGGTCTTTTCAAATGAGTCAGCTCTTTGCATCAGGTGGCCAAAGTATTGGAGTTTCAGCTTCCAATGAACACTCAGGACTTATCTCCTTTAGGATGGACTGGTTGGATCTCCTTAGAGTTCATTATGTATAGACTGAGACTAATCATGACAAGTTCATTAACATGACTAGGGTATAGTGTTGATGAAATGACATAATGCATGGCAGTATTTTGGCAGTTATAAAGTTCTATAGAAATGCCAATATTTGTATGATCCAAGTACCTTTAAAAACATGGATTCTAGAGTTTGGGGCAAAATTGTAAATGAGTACATAGTGTTAGTGGAGAAGGCAATGGCAACCCACTCCAGGACTCTTGCCTGGAAAACCTCATGGACAGAGGAGCTTGGAAGGCTGCAGTCCATGGGGTCACGAACAGTCAGACACAACTGAGTGACTTCAATTTTACTTTTCACTTTCATGCATTGGAGAAGGAAATGGCAACCCACTCCAGGCAACTATTCTTGCCTGGAGAATTCCAGGGATGGGGGAGCCTGGTGGGCTGCTGTCTATGGGGTCGCACAGAGTTGGACACGACTGAAGCGACTTAGCAGCAGCAGCAGCAGCAGGCATGGTTTAGTCCTTTGAGAAAGTCAGCCTACCAGATTGAATAGTATGCTCCCAAATTCATGTCAGCTTCCCTGATGGCTCAGTGATAAAGAATCCACCTGCCAGTACAGGAGATAAACGTTTGATCCCTGGGTTGGGAAGATCCCCTGGAGAAGGAAGTGGCAACCCACTTTAGTATTCTTGCCTAGGAAATCCCAGGGACAGAGGAGCCTGGCAGGATACAGTCCATGAGGTCGCAAAAGACTCGGACATGACTGAGAGACTAAACAGCAACAACAAATTCATGAACACCCAGAAACTCAGAAAGTATTTGGAAATAGTCTTCGCAAATGTGATTAGTTAAGATGAGGTCGTATTTGACTAGGGTGGATCCTAAATCCAACATCTGTCCTTATAAGAAATCCAGAGAGACACATGCATGGAGGGAAGATGGCCAGGTAACAATGGAGGCAAAGATTGGAGTTTTGCAGCTGTGAGGCAATGAATTTCAAGGACTGAGAGCAAACATCAAAAGCTAGGGAGAAGTGAGGGAGGATTTCTCTTTAAGAGTTTTTAGACACTTTGATTTCAGACTTCTAGTCTCCAGAACTGTGAGAGAATATGAGGTTTTGTTACAGAAGCCTTGGGAAATTAATACAATTCAGTTGTATTGTTCAATTAAAGGGTCCAATATTTAATGAGAGGCAGTGCTCAGAGCACTCAAGGAGCCATTACATGTATTCCCTTCAATAGTGAATTTCATGTTATTTGCAAAGGAGAGGGAAGTCATAGGGGTTTGGAACCCTAGTCAACAGGAAGAACAGTTCCTAATTAAGAAAAACTAAGTTGTATTTACTGTTGGAAGTAAATAGCTACGATTTGTTAAGTAGGTAATTAATACCTGCATTCTAAATAGCAGCCCAGTACAAGTTAGAACATGCGGGTCTGGAAGCTGCAAAATTCACTCAAACTGGCGAGATGTAGGAAGAAGATAAATAAGGATATTCTATAGAATACCATATTAGAATGGTCAAGTTAGCAACAAATTAAAAAACCCAGTTGATACTAGGAAATTGAAAAACCCAGTTTTAGGTGGATGGTAACTAGCACTGTGCTGGTGATCACCTTTTGGCATATAAAAACACCAAATTATAATGCTGTACAGCTGAAGCATTAAAATAAAGAATGATGAGGATTATTTAATCACGAGTTACATTGCCCTTAGCACTAATTTATACTTTTCTTTTATGTGATATATTATGTATGTCATATGTATGTCCATTATATATTATATATATATATATATTACATCTGTACATACATTAGGAGAAGGAGAGATGAGATGGTTGGATGGCACCGCCTACTCAGTGGATATGAATTTGAGCAAATCACTTCACTATATGGGGAGACAGTGAAGGACAGGGAAGCTTGGCGTGCCGCAGTCTGTGAGGTCACAGAGTCAAATACGACTTAAGGACTGAACAACAAAATGTATTACATATGTCCCTGATCCAATACTTTATGTCTCAAATTCTAGTAAAATATAAAAGATTTTTTTGGGGTGTTTTTGTACAAGTTATGTATAGTAAGACACTTTCCTTCTGTGATCATTAGCACCAACACTCCCCAAATTATGATAATTTAGAGAAAGAGTAGCCTTAAAAAAAAAACAAACTCTTCAGTTCTGTAGTTAAAATTCAGTGCATAAAAAGGACAGCATTTGTTGTTAGTTTTTGGAGAAATTTGCTATAAAGGAGATAAGAGAAATGGCTCTGTAGCTATAAATGAAGGTGGAGCAAGAACAAAAAGCCTGATAAATAATTTTTAAAAATGTATTGGAGTATAGTTGATTTATAGTGTTGTGTTAGTTTCTGATATACAGCACAGTGCATCAGTTATACATATATGTATATAAACCCACTCTTTTTTAGATTCTTTTCCCATATAGGGCATTACAGAGTACCGAGTAGAGTTCCCTAGGTAAAAAGTCCAATTTTAAATAGTTGCTCTAGTGGTGGTTTATAAGAGTGGTGGGAAGTTTTCAGCATGTACCCCTGTCTCTGTTATCCAAGCCCTTAGTAAGCATGTCCTACCAGACCAGGGTGGCAGCTAACTCTGAACAGCTCCCTAGAATGGCATTTTTCAAACTGTGAGTCCCAGCCCTTTTATGGGTCAGAAATTCTGAGAGTCAGAATCAGTATTAAGAAAAGTATAATAGTTGGGAATTCTCAGGTGGTCTAGTGGTTAAGACTCCACACTTCCACTGCTGAGGGAATGGATTCAATCCCTGGTCAGAGAACTAAGAACCCAAGGTGAAGGTGAAGGTGAAGTCGCTCAGTCGTGTCCGACTCTTTGCGACCCCGTGGACTGTAACCTACTAGGCTTCTCCATCCATGGGATTCTCCAGGCAAGAACACTGGAGTGGATTGCCATTTCCTTCTCCAGAGGATCTTCCCAACCCAGGGATCAAACCCGGGTCTCCCGCACTGGAGGCAGATGCTTTAACCTCTGAGCCACCAGGGAACCCAAGGGCCACCAAAAAAAAGGGAAACTATCAGGAAGGGTAAATAACGTTTTGTAAAATGTTGATTTGCATGTGTGCATGTGTATGTGTGTACACTGGGTCATAATTCCTGCCCTCGAGTGATAATAACAACCACATGCACGTGCATGCAGTCACGTCTGACTCTTTGCGACCCCATGGACTGTAACCCACCAGGCTCTTCTGTCCATGAGATTTTTCAGGCAAGAATACTGGAGTGGGTTGCCATTTCCTCCTCCAGGGGATCTTCCCAACCCAGTGACTGAATCGTTGTCTCTTGTGTCTCCTGGGTTGGCAGGTGGATTCTTTACCACTGGTGCCACCTGGGAAGTTAATAATAATAGTAATAGTTTTATTAAATCATATTTGTTATTTTACTCTGATGATCTGTATAAAGGTAACATTATCCTCATGCTTCCTGAGCTGAGCTTTGGATAATTTCTGCCAATGAGAGAGAAGGCAGGTTACCTTCCACGTTCTCCCCACCCCAAATACAGATCTTTTAGTTCTTCTACATGACTCTGACAGGTTATATATTTGTGTATAGCTTCTGTATTATTTTTGTATTGATCCTTTTTTAGTCTTGACATTTAGATTTCTGACCTTTTATTTATTACTTTTCGCACTTCTGTTACTCTTTGGGGTTTGAATGGATTCAAGTGATTTATTTCATAATATTTCCTAGAATGTAAGTTGAGGTGATCAATTTTCATTGATCACTAGCAAATCTATTTAGCAAATCTTTGTTATAAGGTTTATACGGTTATAAATCTTTGTTATAAAGAATTGCCATAGATTGAATTATGCCTGGGCATTACTGCCAGTTTAGGACATTTTTATTAATCTCTTAAACAATTCAAGGTTTGACAGAAGTTAATATTATTGATAGACCATTGATTCATATTGGTTTGTATATACCATGTAGGTTTTTCAATTATGTGATCTGACTCAAAATAAGAGACCCAATTTTTGATTAGGTGTTTATTTAACACATTTACACATTTAAATAAACTAAATGTTTATTTAGTTATATATGACTTAAATAGTTAATTTTAAAACAATTGATTCCATCAATTTAAACTATAACCTTAGCTTATAGGTCACATTTTGGACTCAAATCAGCTATGAGGCATCTACTCTTCAGGTAATAGACCTGAAAAGGCCATGATTAGAGCTTAAACATATATAGCACCTAGTAGGTGACTATTTAATGGTGGCTAAATTGCATGTGTTCCAAAGGTAGTTTTTACAGATGAAGATTTAGTGATTCCTGGTTAGCAAGGCAAAATTCAATCAATAAGATATTTAGTCTGCGTATAAAAATACACTGATTTTACCATGAAAAATGTCCAGATGAGTTTCATATATAGCCTAAGCATTCTCATGATTGAATTTCTTCCTTTTTAGGTAGAAGTTTATCGGTTTTTGACCCAGACATGGACACTGTCACAGCCTCTGGCCATGCCTTTTTTCTTGTAGCCTGTAAAATATGCACCAGATGCAAAGAGGGGTGGAAGGACAAGAGTGAAAGCTAACACATCCCATTCTTTTTTAAAAAACATTTAGCTTCTTCTGTTTGCTGGTCTCTTCAGTGTCTGATTTCTGCCCTGACACAAGGAGGGTGGTGGTGGACACTTTTTTTAGGCTCACTTGTTCAGTCACGCTGTGGGAAGGGAGGGACACTGCAAACAAATAACACTGGCGTGTGCTTGCAGTGTCTCAGCCACACTGGGCCTGCCCTCGCTCATGGCGCGTGTGCCCTCCAGACTGCTGACACAGCTCAGGATCTAGGTTGCTCTGCCGGGAACCTTCCAAGGCTGGCCCTGGGCTGCATGCACCTCCCAGGTCTAAGCCATTCAGGTTCAGGCACTTGGGTAGTCCTCAGAGGCGCAGACTCCATTGGGCCTGCATTTTGTGTCCTTCCCAGGTCCAAGCAGCTCAGGTGATGAGGTGTTTGGGGAGTGCAGTCACTGCGACTTATTGCCTTTCCCATCCTGCTGCTCAGTTTTCCAGTTGTACAACCAGCGCACCTTCTCAGGCAGATGATGACTGTCCAGAACCCCAAGAAGTCTTAGTTAGCAAAGAAGCCTGCTTGCAGTTTGGTAGATAATGTCTCTCTGGGGCTGCAATTGCCCCCTTCTGGCTCTGGCTGTCTGTCACTGGAGGGGGATGGTCTGCAGCTGGTTAATTCTGTTCAGTCCTTTGTTCTGTGCATGGTCCTAGTGGTGTATTAGGTTAGAGCTTTTTGCGTGGTAGCTATCCCATGGTCTGGTTTGCTAGCCCAAGTTAGTTCACTCTGATTACCCTCAGGGCATTCAGGCCTGATCCTTACTCTAAGCAATGCAGCCCGCTCCTCCCTGCCCAGCCCCCGCTTGCTAGTGGCGGATGCAGGTGTCTGTGCTACTTCTCTGCTGGGGGAGTTACTGTTGGGCTCATAATCTGTGGGTTTTAATTATTTATTTATTTTTCCTCCCTGTTATGTTGCCCTCTGTGCTTCCAAGACTCACCAAAGACTCGTCAGTGAGAGTGTTTCCTGGTGTTTGGAAACTTCTCACTTTTTAAGACTCCTTTCCCAGGACAGAGTCCATCCCTACTTCTTTTGTCTCTTTTTTCTGTCTTTTATATTTTTTCCTACCTCTTTTCAAAGACAATGGGCTGCTTTTCTGGGTGCCTGATGTCCTCTGCCAGCAATCATAAGTTGTTCTGTGGAATTTACTCAGCGTTTAAATGTTCTTTTGATGAATTTGTGGGGGAGAAAGTGGTCTCCCCATCCTATTCCTCCGCCATCTTCCTTCTCTCGACCATTGATTTCTTCAGCTGTAAAATCTGCTAGGATCCTCTGAAAAGCAGGTCACTGGGAACTATGGTCATTCCCACTGCATGGCTGGAATTGGTAGCCCCTGATTTTCTTCCTTGTTCCTAGCCATTACTATATGTCTAAGCTTTGCTTGTCTCTGGGGGTGGGAGTGAAACCAAAATAGGTCTTTCATGCAGTGCCCCAAAAGGCTGGGGAAGCTGGTTACCCAACTCATCCACCCTTTCTAGCTGGGGAGAGTGAGGTAAAATCTTTCTAGCTGGAGAGTTCTCTTTTGGCACTGGGTAATGCTGGCTTGGGGGATGGGATGATGCAGTCAAAAATGAAGTTGTTCTTCTTTCTGGGTTTGTGTGGTTATTTTCAAGTATTTTGTCTCATTGTTTGCTGAAGCTTTTTAAGTGGATTCCAGATCTATCAGAGCTGTTTTTGATTGTGGAAAGCTGTCTAGTTGTTTATATTTGTGAGGATATGAAGGCTTGAGTCTCTTGGTGACTTCCTCTGCACTAACATTATTTACCATTTATTCTTATGAATTTGAGTTACCCTCTGGTGTTATTTCCTTATGCCAACACAGTTTTGTTTTTCCCCACACTTTTGTGCTCTTATTGTCAAATATATTATTGATTTTTTTGCATGTATGGCCCTGCAATATAAATATATGCTTACATATGTATATGTAAACACATGTATGATCTGTTTCTCATCTATCAATTAATCTACTTAGATATGGTTTTATACAATTTCTTTTAAAATTAACTTAAAAGGAGAAAGAAGAAGTATACCTTTATTCGTTTTTTAATTGCATAATTACCATTACTGATGATCTTTTTGTGTGTGAATGTGAACGACCTGTCTGGGATCATGTACTTTCAGCGTGACGAACTTCCTCTTAGTATTTTTTTTTTTGTTTGTTTTTAAAGAAAGTCTGCTAGCAATAAATTGTCTCAGTTTTTGTCTATCTGGGAATGTCTTTATTTTGTATTCACTTTTGAAACAATTTTTCTGGATATAATTGTTCTTGGTCGAGAGTTTTCTTTTATACTTTATGTCATTCCAGTGACTTCAGGCTTACATTTTCTTCAACTATTAATCTCAGTGGAGTTCCCTTGTATGTGATGAGGTTTTTTTTTTTTTTTTTTTTATAGATGTACATCTTTATTGTCAGCTTTATCCCTCTCATCTAGGGTTTGGGGGTTTTAGGTTTCTCTTTACCTTCTTATGAACATATATGTGATGAGTTTTTTTCCTTGCTTCTTTAAAGTGTTCTTTCAGTCTTTGTCTTTCAACATTTTTAATATTATATGTCCGGGTGTGAATCTCTGTGTTAATCCCACTTGGATTTTGTATGTGATGAGTTTTTAAAAATTTCTTTAGAATATTCTTTCAGCCTTTGTCTTTCAACACTTTAAATATAATTTCAACATTTTAAATATGATATGCCTGAGTGTGAATTTCTGTTAACCCCACTTAGATTTTGTTGAATTTATTTGATTCATAGATCCATCTCATGAAATTTGAGGGGCTTCCTTGGTGGCTCAGTGATAAAGAATCCTTCCAGTGCAGGATACAATAAATATCACTTGCTCTTCTAGTGCAAGTGATAAACCTTCCAGTGCAGGAGACATGGGTTTGATCCCTGATCCAGGAAGGTACCACCTGTTGTGGAGCAACTATTTCCATGTACCACAACTATTGAGCCTGGGCTCTACAGCCCATTCTCCACAACAAGATAAGTCAAAGAAATGAGAAGCCTGTATACTGGAACTAAAGTGCAGTCCCTGCTAACCACAACTAGAAGAAAAGCCCACACAGAACAAAGACACAGCACAGCCAAAAATAAATAAATAAAATTATTTTTAAAATTGAGGAAGTTTTCAGTCACTGTTTCCTGTAATATTTTTTTCCACTTCTTTCTCTCTCTTCTCTTCTTGTACTCCCATTATGCATATGGTGGTATGCCTAAGTCTGTATTTCTCTGTTCATTTTTCATCATTCTCTTTTCTCTTTGTTCTTAAAATTGCATCAAATCTCTATCAATCTGTTTTCCAGTTCACTGATCCTTTTTTTTTTTTTTAAAATAACAGTTTAGGAATTCCCTGGTAGTCCAGTGGTTAATAATCCACCTGCCAATGCAGGGGACATGGGTTTGATCCCTGGCCCAGGAAAATTCCACATGCTGCAGGGCAGCTAAACCCATGCATCACAATTACTGAGCTCACACTGTACAGCCTGTGAGCTGCAAGTACTAAGCCAGTATGCTACAACTGCTAAGTCTAAGCCAGTATGCTACAACTACTGAGCCCAAACACCTAGAGCCTGTGCTCCACAAAAAGAGAAGCCACTGCAATGAGAGGCTTGTGCATGACAACAGAGTAGCCCCCATTCACTGCAAATAGAGAAAGCCTGTGCACAGTAATGAAGACTCAATGCAGCCAAAAATAATTGTCAGTTTAGATTTATTATTGATCCCCTGTGGTGAATTTTTTATTTTAGTTATTGTGTTTTTTAAATCTTTTGAAATTCTATCTGATTAAAAAAAATAACTTCTAATTATTGATATTCTGTGTTTGTTAAGGCATTGTCATCATAGCATACTTTATTTCTTTAAGCATGATTTCCTTTAGTTCTTTTTATATTTGTAATGACTGCTTTGAAGTTTTTAACACTGACATCTGGGCCCTCTCAAATAAGTTCTCTTCCCCTCCCTCCTTATATAGGCAAGGCTTTTCTGTTTCTTTGCATGTCTCATACTTTTGTTGAAGACTGGTCATATTATGTGATGTACTGTAGCAACTCTATGTAGTAATTCACTGCCCTCTCTATTTGAGCTTGTTTTATTTTGTTTTGTTTATATTTGTTTGTTTAGTGATGTGCCTAGACTCTTTTAGTGAAATATTCTTCCTCCACAGTGCAATGTCACTCCTCAGAGAGTATAGCCTTGATCGTGCACAATCACCTTGGGATGAATAGGTTTTAGCAGGATTCTTTTTGACTATATCTTTACCTGGTTTCTAAGTTGTCTGCCTCTGTTGATATTACAGCTACTAGTCTTCACTAATTTCAGGCTGATTGCTCTATTGTTTGTTTGCAACAATGCCTTGCAGAATAAATTGTTAATGTATGACTCAATTATATTTAGGCAAAAATAGTTTTTTGAGGCCAGACTTTGAGGCTTATTCTGACCCAAAGAGATCTTTTCTTATCTCTTTCTTTTGTTTTCTCTGATAAAGTAGGTGACCTATGATTTAACTTGTTGCTCATGGAGAGCTATCAGTCTCTTGTTTATTGACTATTATCAATATCTATTGTTATGAGAATGTCCTTGGGCTTCAAAAAAGTCAGTTCTTAGGGATTGCTTCTTTCCCTGTTCAAAACTCTGAGATACTGCTCCAAGCACTTGACCAAGATGGTAGCCTCTCCTGATATGGGGTCTTCACTAAAAGAGAAAGCTGAGATGGGGGCATTTTTGGTCCCATGTTATTGGTGTGCTGTATCTGGGATAGAGCCTTTTCCCGTGAGTTGAACCTGGGTGGAGGAAGGGACTCACTGAGAATTTTTAGCCTTTGCAACTCAGTGTTGAAGTGAGAAGTGCTGACAGACTTCTCCTTCAGTAAGATATAATCCCTTGATCAGGAGCTACAAGGAGAGGAAGCACTGTTTTGGCCACATTCCCCTAGAGTGGAGCTTCTGTCAAGCTGAGCTGGGGGATGAGGAAGGGATCAAGTTATGGTTAAAGTGCTACAGACTTGAGAGTCTGGGAGTTTTGTTCTTGTGAGGGATTTGGTAGATTTTCTAGATTAAATGTTAGTTTTCAAATTTTGTGCATGGCCTTAAGATAATTTCCAGAGACTTTAAAGGCTGCTTTAATACAATAATTTTCATTAGTTATGGTTGTTTGACTTGGGAAAAGGTTCATGTAGCCTTTCTGATAGGGACACAATGAAGGAACAAAACAAGTGATTAAATAGTTAATCCTACTAGGGGATTGTAAGTAAAAAATATGGGAGACCCCTGTAAGTTAATGGTTACTTGAGAAAGCAAGTTTGCTTAACCATAAAACCAAGCACACTTGTATAGCAACAAACCATGCAGCAGAAGCATGAGACATGCCCTAAACAATACAACAATGGTGGCATGAAACTCACATCCTGCCCAGTGAGCTCAATAAGTTAATGATCCCTAAGAATCCTTTCTGCACACTTGAAGAACAATTTGTGGACCTAGCTTGACCACACAGGGACAAGAAAACTCCCCTGCTCAACCTGGAGGAGGAAATAATGATGAAAACATGATGTCTACTCAGGAAAGACAAAGAAGTCGTACCCCTCCCCACTTTTCCTTTGATTATAAAATTGTAGCCCACTAAGTGCTCAGGACACAACAGTTCTTGCCCACCTGCTTATAAGCTTCACAAGTATCCTATTCTAATAAATCACTTCTTATCTACCACTTTGCTCTTACCAAATTCTTCTCTGCACTGACATAAAGGACCATGGTATCAGAGATCTTCAGAGCCCCCTAAAATGACATCAATTGGTTTCAATTCCAGAACTTAGAATATTGTAGTCATTTAAAAATTAGGCAGGAGAACAACATACACAAAGATAAACTGAAAAATGAATTAAAGACCAGAAACTATACTTTTAGAGGAGAAACATAGGCAGAACACTCTTTGAATAAATCACAGCATGATCCTTGATGATCTATCTCCTAGAGTAATGGAAATAAAACAAAAATAAACAAACGGGACCTAATTAAAAGCCTTTGTGCAGCAAAGGAAACTATAAACAAGGTGAAAAGACAACTCTCAGAATGGGAGAAATAATAACAAATGAAACAACTGACAAAGGATTAATTTCCAAAATATATAAGCAGCTCTGCAACTCAATACCAGAAAAACAAAAAAATCCAATCAAAAAATGGGCAAAAGATATGAATGGATGTTTCTCTAAAAAAGACATTACAGATGGTGGATAAACACATGAAAAGGTACTCTGCATCACTCATTGTTAGAGAGATGCAAACAAGGCTGCAATGAGATATCACCTCACATCTGTCAGAATAGTCATCATCAAAACATCTAGAAACAATAAAAGCTGGAAAGGGTGTCAGGAGGAACACTCTTGCACTGTTGGTAGGAATGTAAATTGATACAGCCACTACTGGGGACAGTATGGAGATTCCTTAGGAATAAAACTACCATATGACCCAACAGTCCCACTGCTGGGTATATACCCTGAAAGGATCATAATTGAAAAAGACACATGTACCCCAGTGTTCTTGCAGCACTATTTACAATAGCTAGAGCATAGAAGCAACCTAGATGTCCTTCAACAGATGAATAGATAAAGAAGTTGTGGAACAAATATACAATGGAATATTACTCAGACATAAAAGGAACGCTTTTGAGTCAGTGCTAATGTGGTGGATACAGAGTGAAGTACATCAGAAAAAGAAAAACAAATATTATATTTTAATGCATATATATGGAATCTAGAAAGATGGTACTGATGAACGTATTTGCAAGACAGCAATGGAGACACAGACATAGAGAACAGACTTATGGACATGGGGATGGGCAGAAGGAGAGGGTTGGATGAATAGACGAAGTAGCATATGATATACACTATCATATGTAAAATAGATGTGTAAAATAAATAGTGGGAACTTGCTGTATGACTCAGGAAATTCAAACCCAGCCTCTGTGACAACCTAGAGGGAGGAGTGGAATGGAGTGGGAGGTGAGAGAGAGGTTCAAGAAGGAGGGGACATATGTATACCTATGGCTGACTTATGCTGATGTATGGCAGAAACCAACACAATATTGTAAAGCAATTATCCTTCAATTAAAAATAAATTTAAAAAATTAGGTAGGAGAAGACAAGTGCATACACTAAATAGTATTTATACTGCCTTTTAATATTTTCAAACATATATTAATATATATTATTCTCTCTATATAGTATAGGTATATTCTCATATATATTTTACAGATATATATATATAATTTTTATATATACCTAGTAGTTACTTTCATCAGTGTTCTTTATTTTTATGGATTTGAGTTGTCTGCTTTCATTTCAGTCTGATGGATTTCCTTCAGTATTTCTTTTAGTGTAGATATTCTAGCAACACATTCTCTCAGTTTTTGTCTCAAAATGTAAGAGTTTAAAAAAAATAATACATTTATCCTTACTCATGTAGTTACATTTACTGGTGCTCTTTATTTCTTCATGTGAATTAGAGTTATTGTCTAGCGGTTTTTATTTTATCCTGAAGGATTTCCACAGCAGTTTTTGTAAGGTAGTTCTGCTAGTGAAAAACACTCTTTTCATTTATCTCAAAATGTCTTAATTTCTCCTTCATTTTTGAAAGAAAGTTTTTGTGAACATGAAAATCTTGGTTGGTAGATTTTTGCTTTCAGCAGTTTAAATGTGTCATCTCAGTTCCTCTGGCTTCCATAGTTTTTGTTGATAAACCAATAGTTGGTCTTACTTATGATCCATTGTTCAGGGTCAGTCATTTCTTGCTATTTCAAACTGTCTACAGTTTGCTATTTTAAACTGTCTACAGTTTGTGATGAGAATTTTGAGCTTTTTAATTGTGCAATTTTTTTAAATTGGGAACTTTCCTGAGATAATTTCTTTACATATTCTTTCTGCCTCCTTTTCCTTCTCCATTGAAGTAAGAATATTGCTAGTAAGAAGGCAAAATGTTTGTATGCTTGGTTGTGTCCTACATTTCTTTGAGGCTCAGTTCATTTTTTTCATTCTTTTTTCCTCTCTTTTTTCAGATTTGGTGATATCAATTGACCTATTTTCAGGTTCACTTTCTTTCTTCTGCCAGCTGAAATCTGCCTTTGAGTCTGTCTAGTGAAATTTTATTTTATTTATTTATTTTCTTAGTGAGCCAAGCAAAGTGTTTATTGGAATGAAAAAGAGTATGTGTGAATAGACTCACATGGGTGGACTCGGCAGAGTCACACTTTCATGGTACTTTGAATCACTTATATGAAGCAGTTCTTCCAATCATCTTTCTTTGGTTCTCATCTAGTGAAAATTTAAATTTGGTTACTGTACTTTTCAGCTTATAATTTCTATTTAAAAATAATTTATCTTTATTGATATTTTCTATTTGTTGAGATATTCTCTTTCTTTTGCTTTTTAGACATACTCTCCATTAGTTCTCTGAACATACTTTAAAAAAAAAAACTGATTTATCCTTCTGTCTGGAACCCCGAATCCTTATCGGGCTTCAACGAACCCTATTCCCCAAAAATGGGAAGAGAAGGGGTCGGAGTCTGTCCTGGGCTACCAAGGGCTCACTGGAACCAGAGGTCATGATGTTGAAATCAACCTACCAATGAAGATGACCATTGCTTAGTGAAGTATGTAAACCTCAAGTTCTCAGAGTATCAAGCAGCTATAAACAATATATTTAGGGAGTTATGAAGACAGGAGCTGAGGTGGAACAAACATCTTCACCTGAAGACATTTAAGTAATATATTAAAATACATGCACTCAAGTCAGACAAAGAAGGAGAAATATTGTACGACATCCCTTATAGGTAGAATCTAAAATGAAATACAAATGAACTTACATACAAAACAGAAAGAGACACAAAACTTAGAGAACAAACTTATGGTTGCCAGGGGAAAGGGATAGTTAGAGAGTTTGGGATGGACGTATCCATACTGCTATATTTAAAATGGATAACCAGTAAGGACCTATTGTGTAGTACAGGGAACTCTGCTCAAGGTTTTGTGGCACCCTGGATGGGAGGGGAGTTTGGGGGGCAATGGACACATGTATATGTATGGCTGAGTTGCTCTGCTGTGCACCTGAAACTACCACAACATTGTTAATCAGCTATACTCTGGTACAAAATTAAAAGTTTTTAAAAAATATGTGTGCTTCACAAAGTAAAAAAAAAAAAAAAAAAAGTAAGGACCTATTGTGTAGTACAGGGAACTCTGCTCAAGGTTTTGTGGCACCCTGGATGGGAGGGGAGTTTGGGGGGCAATGGACACATGTATATGTATGGCTGAGTTGCTCTGCTGTGCACCTGAAACTACCACAACATTGTTAATCAGCTATACTCTGGTACAAAATTAAAAGTTTTTAAAAAATATGTGTGCTTCACAAAGTAAAAAAAAAAAAAAAAAAAACTGATTTAAAGTCTTTGTCTAGTAAGTACAAGTTCCAGGGTCTATAGGGATGATTTCTATTAGCCTTTATTTCCTGCTTACATAGAAGCCATTGGTGACAGATTAGGGCTTGCTTGAGTCTTTCCTGGACATGAAAATAGCCTTGAACAAGTATGTAGCCTTCTTGATTCCCAGGAATATGTTGGAGTTTTTTTGAAGACCCCTGTGGACATCTCATTCCCCAACTTTTCCTTTTAAGTTTTCTTATAAGCTTGTTTGCTACAGCTGTGGTTTATTTCCTCACGTTTCAGGCAGCTGTGATGTTGAATAATTTTTGCTGATTGTTCTTTGCCAACACTCTAAGAGGTGTGTGCACTGAGAAAGGTTCTGAAGCATTTAAAATAAAAACAAACTCTGTGAATGAGACTGTCATAGAACTTCCAGACAGTTCACGTAGTGGCAGTACTCTTAGGATTGGACTTTTGGGAAGCTGGAAATCTAATCTATTCCATCCATTGGCTGCCAAGCTGCTGACTTTCATGGCTACTATAATTGTGAGGTTATTGTTTTTCAAGACTCCCATGGAACTGGACAAAAGATAAAAACAAAGTTAAAATGTCAGAGTTTACTATTCTTACCAAGATTCTGTCATTTTCTTGAATAAATATTCTTCAATTTGTCACAAGATTTTTGTTAATTTTTATGGTCCTGAAAATTTAGTTTTGACAACTTTTATGTCTTTTTGTAGCTTTTATGGTGAGCAGAATTTTTTGAGATCCTTCCTCTTTCATTCTGCTGTTCATTTTATCTTCATTTCTATTATTAATAATTTGCATTCTATATTTTTCCATATTTTTATTTTAAATTTATTTGTATTTGAAGTGGAGGGGCTTCCTTGGTGGCTTAGATGGTAAAGAGTTTGCTTCCAATGCAGGAGACCCGGGTTCAATCCCTGAGTCAGGAAGATCCCTTGGAGAAGGAAATGGCAACCCACTCTATTTTTCTTGCTTGGAAAATCCCATGGATGGAGGAAGTTGACAGGCTAGAGTCCACGGGGTCACAAACAGTAGTACACAACTGAACAGCTAACACTAATTAACTAGGTATTTGGTAAATTTATTTCTTTCTCTTTGGCCACACTGTGCAGCTTGTGGGATCTCATTTCCTTGACCAGGGATTGAACTTGGGCCATGACAGTGAAAGCCTGAATCCTAACCACTAGACAGCCAGGGAATTCCCTGAAATAAACTCCTTATAGTTATTAGATATTTGGGTCAATTACCCCAACTGTCAATCATGGTCATTTAACTCATGTATTTAGACCATTTTTTGTTTTGTTTTAATACAGAATTTAACTTTTAGAGCAGTTTTGGATTCACAGAAAGATTGAGCAGAAGGTACAGAGATTTCCAACATATCCCTTGCCCCTACACTTGGATAGCCATCTCCATTATCTCCCACTAGAGTGGTACATTTGTTACAATTGATGAACTTACATTGACACGTGATTATCACCCAAAGTCCATAGTTTACATTAGAATTCACTCTTCATGTTATACATTCTATGGGTTTTGACAAGTGTATAATGGCATCT
Source organism: Aepyceros melampus (assembly GCA_006408695.1). Lineage (NCBI taxonomy): Eukaryota > Metazoa > Chordata > Mammalia > Artiodactyla > Bovidae > Aepyceros > Aepyceros melampus. The sequence continues at coordinate 144,722 of SJXQ01001257.1, forward strand.
ATGTACCATTATAGCATCATAGATAATAATTTCCCTGCCCTAAAACCCCTCTATGACCCACATACTTTTACCTACTTCTCCCTAATCCCAAGCAAATACCGGTCTTTTTACTGTCTTTATAGTTTTGCATTTTGCAGAATGTCTATTGTAATCTTCTCAGAATCATATAGTACATAGTCTTCAGATTACCTTCTTTCACTTAGCAAAGTATATTTAAGGTTCCTCCATGTCTTTTAATGACTTAACTCATTTCTTTTTATTATTGAATAATATTCCATTGTCTGTATGTACCACAGTTTATTTATCCATTTGCCTATTGAAGGACATCTTGGTTGCTTCCAAGGTTTTGCAATTATGAATAAAACTGCTATGTATACTTGTGTGCGGGTTTTTGTATGAACCTGAGCTTTCACATCCTTTGGGTAAATAACAAGGAATACAACTGCTAGATTGTATGATAAGCGTATGTTTAATTTTGGTAAGAAACTGCCAAACAGCTTATAGATAGCTAGATAGCAAACGCTCTTTTTCAACAACCCAAGAGTCTTCCAAGGTATCTATATAATTTTGTATTCTAACCAGTAATGCAAAAGAATTCCTATTGCTTCATAACCTCCCAGTGTTTGGTGTCAGTTTTATGGATTTTGGCCATTTTAATAGGTGTGTAGTGTTACCTAGTTGTTGTTTTAATTTGCACACCAGGGAATTCCCTGAAATAAACTCCTTATAGTTATTAGATATTTGGGTCAATTACCCCAACTGTCAATCATGGTCATTTAACTCATGTATTTAGACCATTTTTTGTTTTGTTTTAATACAGAATTTAACTTTTAGAGCAGTTTTGGATTCACAGAAAGATTGAGCAGAAGGTACAGAGATTTCCAACATATCCCTTGCCCCTACACTTGGATAGCCATCTCCATTATCTCCCACTAGAGTGGTACATTTGTTACAATTGATGAACTTACATTGACACGTGATTATCACCCAAAGTCCATAGTTTACATTAGAATTCACTCTTCATGTTATACATTCTATGGGTTTTGACAAGTGTATAATGGCATCTATGTACCATTATAGCATCATAGATAATAATTTCCCTGCCCTAAAACCCCTCTATGACCCACATACTTTTACCTACTTCTCCCTAATCCCAAGCAAATACCGGTCTTTTTACTGTCTTTATAGTTTTGCATTTTGCAGAATGTCTATTGTAATCTTCTCAGAATCATATAGTACATAGTCTTCAGATTACCTTCTTTCACTTAGCAAAGTATATTTAAGGTTCCTCCATGTCTTTTAATGACTTAACCTCATTTCTTTTTATTATTGAATAATATTCCATTGTCTGTATGTACCACAGTTTATTTATCCATTTGCCTATTGAAGGACATCTTGGTTGCTTCCAAGGTTTTGCAATTATGAATAAAACTGCTATGTATACTTGTGTGCGGGTTTTTGTATGAACCTGAGCTTTCACATCCTTTGGGTAAATAACAAGGAATACAACTGCTAGATTGTATGATAAGCGTATGTTTAATTTTGGTAAGAAACTGCCAAACAGCTTATAGATAGCTAGATAGCAAACGCTCTTTTTCAACAACCCAAGAGTCTTCCAAGGTATCTATATAATTTTGTATTCTAACCAGTAATGCAAAAGAATTCCTATTGCTTCATAACCTCCCAGTGTTTGGTGTCAGTTTTATGGATTTTGGCCATTTTAATAGGTGTGTAGTGTTACCTAGTTGTTGTTTTAATTTGCACTTCCCTGATGACATATGATATAGAGCAGCTTTTCATATTCTTATTTGCCACCTGTATATATTCTTTCTCTTTCATTACAGCCTTGTCATGGTGAAAGGGCTACCATAACTCAGTGAAGCTATGAGCCATGCCCTTCAGGGCCACCCAAGATGGAGAGGTCATAGTGAGGAGTTCTGACAATGTGATCCACTGGATGAGGAAATGGCAAATCAGTCCAGTCTTCTTACCTGGAGAAGCCCATGAACAGTATGAAAGGGCAAAAATATATGACACTGGAAGATGAGCCGTCCAGATCGGAAGGTGTCCAATATACTACTAGGGAAGAGCAGAGGGCAATTACTAATAACTCCAGAAAGAATGAAGCAACTAGGCCAAATCAGAAACAATGCTCAGCTGTAGATGTGTTTGGTGGTGAAAGTAAAGTCTGATGCTGCAAAGAACAATATTTTCCAGAAATATGGAATGTTAGATCCATGAATCAAGATAAATTGGATGTGGTTAAGCAGGACATGGCAAGATTGAACATCAATATCTTAGAAATCAGTGAACTAAAATGGATGGGAATGGGTGAATTTAATTCAGATGACCATTATATCTACTATTATGGTTAAGAATCCCTTAGAAGATATGGAGTAGCACACATAGTCAACAGAAGAGTATGAAATGCAGTACTTAGGTGCAACCTCAAAAGCCATAGAATGAGCTCAATCTGTTTCCAAGGCAAACCATTCAACATCACAATAATCCAAGTCTATGCCCCAACCACTGATGCTTAAGAAGCTGAAGTTCACTGGTTCTGTGAAGACTTAAACACCTTCTAGAACTAACACCAAAAAAGATGTCCTTTTCATCATAGGGACTGGAATGCAAAAGTAGGAAGTCAAGAAATACCTGGAATAACAGGCAAGTTTGGCTTTGGAGTGCTAAATGAAGCAGGGCCAAAGGCTAACAGAGTTTTGTTAAGAAAACATGCTAGTCTTTTCCAACTACCCAAGAAACACCCAACAAACTGTGGAAAATTCTTAAAGAGATGGGAGTACCAGACCACCTTTTCTGTCTCCTGAGAAACCCATATGTGGGTCAAGAAGCAGCAGTTAGAACTGGATAAGGAACAATTGACTGGTTCAAAACTGAGAAGGGAGTAAGACAAGGCTGTTTATTGTCACCCTGTTTATTAAACTTATATACAGTACATTATGCAAAATTCTGGGCTGGATGAATTACAAGCTGGAATCAAGATTGCCAGGAGAAATATCAATAACCTCAGATATGCAGGTGATATCACTCTAATGGCAGAAAGTGAAGAGGAACTAAAGAATCTCTTGATGAGGGTGAAAGAAGAGTGAAAAAGCTGGCTTAAAACTCAACATTCAAAACTCTAAGATCATGGCATCCAGTCCCATCACTTCGTGGCAAATAGAAGGGGAAAAAGTAGAAGCAGTGACAGATTTTATTTTCTTGGTCTCAAAATCGCTGCAGATGGTGACTGCAGCCATGAAATTAAAAGACACTTACTCCTTGAAAGGAAAGCTGTGACAAAACTAGACACCATATTAAAAAGCAGTGACATCATTTTGCCAACAAACTTCCATATAATCAAAGCTATGGTTTTTCCAGTAGTCATGTACAAATGTGAGAGTTGGACCACAAAGGTTGACCACTGAAGAACTGATGCTTTCAAGTTGTGGTGCTGGAGAAGACTCTTGAGAGTCCCTTGGATTGCAAGGAGATCAAACCAGTAAATTCTAAAGGAAATAAACCCTTGAATATTCATTGGAAGGACTGATGGTGAAGCTGAAGCTTCAATACTTTGGCCGCCTGATGCAAAGAGATGACTTACTGGAAAAGGCCTTGATACTGCAAAAGGCTATATGCTCAGTGTATCTGACTCTTTGCAGCGCCGTAGACTGTAGCCCATCAGGCTCCTCTGCCCATGGACTTTTCCAGGCAAGAATACTGGAGGTGGTGCCATTTCCTCCTCCAGGGGATCTTCTCAACCCAGAGATCTAACTGGCACCTTTTGAGTCTTCTGCATTGGCAGGCAGATTCTTTAACACTAGTGCCACCTGGAAAGCCCAATGCCAGGAAATATTGAAGGCAAAAGGAGAAGGGGGCAGCAGAAAATGAGATGGTTAGATAGCATCACTGATTCAAAGAACATGAATTTGAGAAAACTCTGGGAGATAGTGGAGGACAGAGGATTCTGGTGTGTTGCAGTCCACTGGAACACAGAGTCGGATTCGACTTAGTGACTGAACAACAATGACAATGACAATAACAGCAAAATATCTTGTTTGCTGAAGTATCTGTTAAGGTCTTGGCCCTCCCCTCTCCATTTTTAATTGAACTGTTTGTTTACTTATTGTTGAGTTTTAAGATAAGAGTTCTTTGTATATTTTGTATAATAGTACTTTATTATATATGCCTTTTGTAAATATTTACTCCCAGTCCTTGGCTTTTTCATTCTCTTGATAGTGTCTCTCATAGACAAGAAGTTTTTAATGAAGTCCACCTTGTCAATTATTCCTTTCATGAATAGTGC
>SJXQ01001258.1:0-20094 GCA_006408695.1 Aepyceros melampus
CTTTCTTTGGAATTGGGATGAAAACTGACCTTTTCCAGTCCTGTGGCCACTGCTGAGTTTTCCAGATTTGCTGGCATCAGTGTAGATAATTATTAATTCATTCAGCAAATTTAAATGTTTGCATTTTTCAAAAGGGTTTGAGCTTCGAAACATTTACATTTCATTTTAAGGAAGACAGCTTTAAAAATAGACTTTCATTTTTTTGCAGTAAGCCAGATAAACTTAGTTTAATTATTAGCTTTGGAAACTAAAGTCTATATAGAAGTATGTTTTGTAAAGACTATTTTCTCTTTCCTAACATTTCATATGATAAATCAGGATGCATTGCTCCACTTTCCACACTGGCAATGAATTTCACCCTTTCTCTCTCTCTCTCTATCTCTCAGTCTCAGAGAGAGAGAAATCTAAGATATACCTCTATCTGTATGACTGATGAGAAATCAAATATCTAAAGCAAACTCTAAGAGATATTGGAAGGAGTTGTGTTCTGCTCCATTAGGATGGCATTTTCCAACAAGTGGAAAGCTCCCTGAAGGCAGCCTTTAAGTAAGATTCATTCAAAATCACTTAGCACAGTGCTTTACGCTTAATAAGCATCTGAATAAATGTTCTTTGAATAAGCTGCAAATAAACATGCTCCCCTTTTAAACTGCCAAATAAATTTTCACAAACTCCCTTCCTAACATGTGCTTAGCCTCAAACTCCATGTTAGGTGAAAAAAAAAGCATCCATTCCTTTGGCAAATTATTCAATTGTATTCCTACTACTATGGTCATTCCATGGTACCCAGTGACACCAAAATCCCCAGACGATCAGAGTCCCTTTTATAAAACAGCAGAGTACATTGAGTACAGTTCGCCCTCGGGGCTTCCCATCTACAGATTCAACCAAATTTTCGTTTGTTGAATCCCCAAATGTGAAGCGAACAGACAAAAGCCAAATGTACTGATAAAAGTCTTTTAAGTATGACATTTTGCTGCTATTTCAACCAATGTTCCTAAAGTCTGATGACTTATACCATAAAAAGCAAAATTCTAATATAGATATACATTCTAATATGTTATATATATTAAATTCTAATATATATATATATTCATTCATCAAAATGACTTGTCACTTTGCCGTGGAAGCATATGGGACAAATTAGCTATTAGACAAAATTATTTTTACCACCTTCTAACAGGTATCATACAGAATGTGACTATCTTCAAAACTTTTATAATTATTTCTTTTTTCCCCTGAGCAGTTCAATTAGTTCAGTCCCTCAGTCATGTCCGACTCTTTGCAACCCCATGAACTACAGCACGCCAGGCTTCCCTGTCCATCACCAACTCCCGGAGTCCACCCAAATCCATGTCCATCGACTCGGTGATGCCATCCAACCACCTCATCCTCTGTCGTCCCCTTCTCCTCCTGCCTTCAACCTCCTGCCTTCAATCTTTCCCAGCATCAGGATTTTTTCAAATGAGTCAGCTCTTTGCATCAGGGGGCCAAAGTATTAAAGTTACAGCTTCAAAATCAGTCCTTCCAATGAACACCCAGGACTGATCTCCTTTAGGATGGACTGGTTGGATCTCCTTGCAGTCCAAGGGACTCTCAAGAGTCTTCTCCAACACCACAGTTCAACAGCATCAATTCTTTGTCACTCAGCTTTCTTTATACTCCAACTCTCATATCCATACATGACCACAGGAAAAGCCATAGCCTTGACTAGATGGACCTTTGTTGGCAAAGTAATGTCTCTGCTTTTTAATATGCTGTCTAGATTGGTCATGGCTTTCCTTCCAGGGAGTAAGTATCTTTTAATTTCACGGCTGCAATTACCATCTGCAGTGATTTTGGAGCCCAGAAAAATAAAATCTGACACTATTTCCACTCTTTCCCCATCTATTTGCCATGAAGTGATGGGACTGAATGACATGATCTTAGTTTTCTGAATGTTGAGCTTTAAGCCAACTTTTTCACTCTCCTCTTTCACTTTCATCAAGACGCTTTTTAGTTCCTCTTCACTTTCTGCCATAAGGGTGGTGTCATCTGCATATCTAGGTTATTGATATTTCTCCCGGCAATCTTGATTCCACCTTGTGCTTCCTCCAGCCCAGCATTTCTCATGATGTACTCAGCATATAAGTTAAATAAGCAGGGTGACAACATACAGCCTTGATGTACACCTTTTCTTATCTGGAACCAGTCTGTTGTTCCATGTCCAGTTCTAATTGTTGATTCTTGACCTGCATATAGGTTTCTCAAAAAGCAGGTCAGGGGGTCTGGTATTCCAGTCTCTTTCAGTATTTTCCATAGTTTATTGTGATCCACACAGTCGAAGACTCTGGCATAGTCAATAAGGCAGAAATAGATGTTTTTCTGGTACTCTCCTGCTTTTTCGATGATCCAGCAGATGTTGGCAATTTGATCTCTGGTTTTTCTGCCGTTTCTAAAACCAGCTGAACATCTGGAAGTTCACAGTTCACATATTGCTGAAGCCTGGCTTGGAGAATTTTGAGCATTACTTTACTAGTGTGTGAGATGAGTACAATTGTGCAGTAGTTTGAGCTTTCTTTGGCATTGCTTTTCTTTGGAATTGGAATGAAAACTGACCTTTTCCAGTCCTGTGGCCACTGCTGAGTTTTCCACATTTGCTGGCATATTGAGTGCAGCACTTTCACAGCATCATCTTCCAGCATTTGAAATAGCTCAACTGGAATTCCATCACCTCCACTAGCTTTGTTCATAGTAATTCTTCCTAAGGCCCACTTGACTTCACATTCTAGGATGTCTGGCTCTAGGTGACTGATCACACCATTGTGATTATCTGGGTCATGAAGATCTTTTTTGTACAGTTCTTCTGTGTATTCTTGCCACCTCTTCTTAATATCTTCTGCTTCTGTTAGGTCCATACCATTTCTGTCCTTTTGAGCTCATCTTTGCATGAAATGTTCTCTTGGTATCTCTAATTATCTTGAAGAGATCTCTAGTCTTTCCCATTCTATTGTTTTCCTCTATTTCTTTGCACTGATCACTGAGGAAGGCTTTCTTATCTCTCCTTGCTGTTCTTGGAACTCTGCATCAAATGGGTATATCTTTCCTTTTCTCCTTTGCTTTTCACTTCCCTTATCTTCACAGCTATTTGTAAGGCCTCCTCAGACAGCCATTTTGGTTTTTTTTTTGCATTTCTTTTTCTTTGGAATAGTCTTGATTCCTGTCTCTTGTACAATGTCATGAACCTCCATCCATAGTTCATCAGGCACTCTGTCAGATCTAGTCCCTTAAATCTATTTATAAATCTACACTTCCACTGTACAGTCATAAGGGATTTGATTTAGGTCATACCTGAATGGTGCAGTGGTTTTCTCCACTTTCTTCAATTTCAGTCTGAATTTGGCAATAAGGAGTTCATGATCTGAGCCACAGTCTGCTCCCAGTCTTATTTTGCTGACTGTATAGAGCTTCTCCATCTTTGGCTGCAAAGAATATAAACAATCTGATTTCAGTGTCGACCATCTGGTGATGTCCATGTGTAGAGTCTTCTCTTGTGTTGTTGGAAGAGGGTGTTTGCTATGCCCAGTGCATTCTCTTGGTAGAACTCTATTAGCCTTTGCTCTGCTTCATTNGTTTTTGTTGACTGTATAGAGCTTCTCCATCTTTGGCTGCAAAGAATATAATCAATCTGATTTCGGTGTTGACCATCTGGTGATGTCCATGTGTAGAGTCTTCTCTTGTGTTGTTGAAAGAGGGTGTTTGCTATGCCCAGTGCATTCTCTTGGTAGAACTCTATTAGCCTTTGCTCTGCTTCATTCTGTACTCCAAGGCCAAATTTGCCTGTTAATTCAGGTGTTTCTTGACTTCCTACTTTTGCATTCCAGTCCCCTATAATGAAAAGGACATCTTTTTTGGGTGTTAGTTCTAGAAGGTCTTGTAGGTCTTCATAGAACTGTTCAACTTCAGCTTCTTCAGCATTACTGATAAAGGCATAGACTTGGATTACTGTGATATTGAATGGTTTGCCTTGAACAGAGATCATTCTGTCATTTTTGAGATTGCATCCAAGTACTGCATTTCGGACTCTTTTGTTGACTATGATGGCTACTCCTGAGCAGTCAGTAAACACTATCTTCAGAGAATTTTCTTAAAACTTTCAACCCTTCATTATTGTTCTAGTTTTGTATTTTATCAAAAACGCATATTCTAAGTGAAAAACAAACAACAACAACAAAAAACCCCACAGCTGTTTAATGTAGCTACAAACCTGCCTACCCAAACTCAAGTCAAAGTCCTACACACAACCTCAGAAGTGTGTCTATTTTTATTCAATTAAAAACATAAGTGTTTTTAAAATCAGGCTATGAAATGCATGGGGTTTCATCCAATTAATTCTTAACTGTGCTCCAGACACCCAAATTCAATATACTTTTTTTTTTTTTACAGAAAAAGCTGTTTCAAAACAGTTGCTCTTTCCTTTTCCTCTCTTCACGGAATGGAGCTGTCTGTGGATGCTTCTTCCCAGTGAATCGCTCTTAAGCATTTTATGCTAATTCTTCCCAGCTACTGTTGGTTAAGTGTTGTTCTTGTGATTTTATAAGGCAATGATACATCATTTACCTATCTAACATCTATGTCCTAATGTAGCAAATGCAGAAACATCTCATTCCCCTGGTGGGAAGGGGAAGAAATTGAAACATCTGTGTTAATGGGTCTTTGTTGTGAGTTCTATTCAAAAACACAAAATGGAAGAGCAAGCTTCAGACAATGGCTAGTTATTCAAACCAACCTGTATACTTATCTCTCTAGACTGGGTCATCAAGTCCCCTCGTCTCCCTCTGCCACACTCTGGTGACAAAGACCCATGCCTCTCTCCACCCCCGACACACACAATCCCTGGCATAAGTCGATCAGGAGTCTTCCACTCAGGGTCCATCTCACCCTTCTACACTCAGCTGAAACATCTTCTCTTCTATAAAGCCACCTGTACACTCCAGAAGCCTTCTGTTGCAGATGAAGTAATTATCCCTTCCTCTCTTCCACCTCATTACTGTTATGTAGCTCTAATTGTTGTTGTTCAGTCGCTAAGTCGTGTCTGATTCTTTGAGACCCCATGGACTGCAGCACGCCAGGCTTCCCTGTCCTTCACTATCTCCCACAGTTTGCTCAAGTTCATAGCCACTGAGTCGGTGATGCCATCCAACTCTCCCATCCTCACGGTGGGATGTAGCCCTAGTACAATTCTGTATTTAAATTACATTCATATGACTACTAAGTGAGATTGTGAACTGCTTGTAGGCAGGCTCTATTGATTACTGATCTCTGCATCTATGTAGCTGAGGTAGGCAGAATTTTGGGTTTCCTGGGTGGCTCAGTGGTAAAGAATCTGCCTGCAATGCAGGAGACCTAAGTTCGATCTCTAGGTGAGGAAGATGCTCTGGAGGACAGAATGGCTACCCATTCCAGTATTCTTGCCTGGGAAACCTCATGGACAGAGGAGCCTGGAGGGCTACAGTCCACGGGGTTACAGAGAGTTGGATACACCTGAAGCGACTAAGCAGCAGCAGCAGGCAGAATTTTGGACTTCTCAGTTAGCGCTGGTGAAGAATCCGCCTGCCAATGCAGGAGGTACAAGAGATGCTAATTCAATCCCTGGATCGGGAGGATCCCCTGGAGAAGGAAATGGTAACCCACTCCAGTATTCTTGCCTGGAGAATCCCATGGACAGTGAGGACTAGCAAGCTACAGTCCATAGGGTCGCAAAGAGTCAGATAGAACCGAAGTGGCTCGGCACACATGCACGCACGCAAGCAGAGTTTCAAGGTGACTCCCAATGCCCCTTGCCCTGGTTTCATCCCATCCTGTTGAGTGTGGGCAGAAGTGGTGATTCTGTTATGTTAAGTGGCAAAAAGGAGATAATTCGAGTAAGACCTGAGTTCTCTGAAAGCAGAAAGTTTCCTCCAGCTGGTTGTAGAGGAAGAAATCAGAGAGATACATTTCTGCTAACCTGGAAAAAGGAGCAATAATCATGTTGTGAATTGCCATGAGGGACCACGTGGCATGGAACAGCAGGCAGCCTCCAAGAGCTGAGGGTAGTCCGTGACCAATAGCCAGTGAGAAAACTGGGACCTCAGTCACACAGCCTGAAGGAGCCGGATTCTGTCAAAGCCTGAATGAGCTAGAAAGCAGATTCTTCCTTGACACCTCCAGACAGGAAGTTGGCCCAGATGACAGCTTGATTTTACTGAGTGATTGTGAGTGATTAATTGGAGAATCCAGCCTGGACTTATTACCTACAGAATTATGACTTGTTTTAGGCCACTATGTTTGTGGTAATTTGTTATATTGCAATAGAAAAGTATGCATTAGCCCAGTGCCTGATACATAATAAAATATTGACTGGTTAGTTATTGGGTGAAATAATTTGAATTAATGAATGAGGTTATGGAAGGAAGGAAGGAAGGAAGGAAGGAAAGAGAAAGAAACATACTAATTGGAAAAAAGGTTGTCCTTTCAAGGACAAATGAATTTTCAGAGAATGAATAAAGGAAAGAATAAATAAAGAAAAATCATTCTATAAAATGATTGATGGGCCTTTCTGAGCTGAACAAGTGTGGCAGACATACTATGTCTGTTTATACACATTTTTTCTTTTTTTTTCTGTTCGAGTTTCTAACTCCCATTCCATTCCTCATTCCTAATCTACCCTTGACCATTTTGTTATCCCTACCCTGACCTGATCTCAACGTGTCTGGTAAGAAAGAAAAACAGCATTGACATCTGTATGCTGGTAGCTGGCTTCGTTGCTACCAGCTAAGCCAGAGTGTTTTCCTGTTTTATATAAACAGTGTCCCCTAATATCGTCATCATGTGAGGACCCCCATGGTTATGAACAAGATAAAAAACACGACCACTCCATAAACAAGCCTGAACACCGTGCAACCACACATTTACCAAACACCTCCTTCTCCCAGAAAGAACAAATGACAACTGCTTCTTTTCCAATGACAGCACTCGCCCTGTAGATTCAACCTTCTAAATACTCCTTAGAACATAATAAGCTAACTACCATTATCCACTGCTTTGGTTCACAATTCATCCTGTTTTTCCTGATTCTGTGTCTTTCCATCTATTCTTTACCCTTAAGTTGTAATACTCTCCTCATATATCTGATCCATATTATTCTCCTGTGTACAATGCTTCAATGGCTTCTCATTGCTTTGAAGATAATGACCTAAATCCCTAAAATGGCCCTCAAAGCCCCCTTTATGCTTGCCTCAGCCCCCTCACTATCTGTACTGTAGGTACAAGGGTCTTTCATTTTCTAGACTGTACCATGGGTATTGCATCTTGCCTCAGGACCTTGGTACGTATGGTGTCTCTCCTAGAACACAATGATCACCTTTCCCCAATGCAGAAAGTTAATTTCTACTTCTCTTTCAGATCTCAGTTTAAACGTCATTTCTTCAGAGAAGTTCTAGATCCATTCCACCACGTCTAATCCTTCTCTTATACAACACCTCTTCTTCTAGCACCATGTACCTTCATTCCACAGCATTTTCACTGTTTTATTTGCATGTTATTTGGTTAATTATTTCCCTCTTCTGTACTAGACATACATCTAGTAAAGGGCATCACTGTCCAAAGGGCAGTAATGATGGTTTTACTCATCAGTGTAACTCCATTGGCCAGCATAGTGCCTGGCACATATTGAACACTCAATAAATATTTGCAGAATGATTGAATCTAGACACTTCAGAGAAGTTCTAGATCCATTCCACCACGTCTAATCCTTCTCTTATACAACACCTCTTCTTCTAGCACCATGTACCTTCATTCCACAGCATTTTCACTGTTTTATTTGCATGTTATTTGGTTAATTATTTCCCTCTTCTGTACTAGACACACATCTAGTAAAGGGCATCACTGTCCAAAGGGCAGTAATGATGGTTTTACTCATCAGTGTAACTCCATTGGCCAGCATAGTGCCTGGCACATATTGAACACTCAATAAATATTTGCAGAATGATTGAATCTAGACTTCCTGAATATCTTTACCCTGCTCATCTAGAAAGACAACTTTTATTCTGGTCTGTATGCACTCATTATGTGCATATATTAGGAAGACTGACATCCCTTATTCTGGCAAGAGACAGCTCAGTTCATATTTGGACAAAGAATAGTAAGAAAGTCTTTCTGCATTTTAAGGATGCCTGTTTCTTGCATCCCAAAGTTTCCTTTTCCTTGTTAATAGCTCTTCAGTCTGAGGTGTATTATATGTCCCTATAAATTCTCCTGAAACTCTCACTCCCTCTGCTAGAAGTGGCTTGGTACAAACGTCACTTGAGAACTAGAAACTAATTTATTATTGTATCACCAATAACCTCTAGGGGGCACCAGAAACAACAGCTATTTCTGCAAAGGGACTCCAAAGGAATTTGCTCAGTGTTCTCTAAAATAGCAAAAAGGAAGCAAGTTTATGTAACACCATATGCTACAGGGTTGTATTTATAAATACCCCTTTGCTGTATTCTGAGACAAGGCATGAATCTACTCTCCCTGTTGGCTCAGGCAACACACCTTTCTCTGACTGCTTCCCAAATTCTTTCCCTGCACCATCCATTACCATAGAGGACAATGAATGAGCATCTTGCCTGATGTGGCGTCAAGCTTAACATGGCTCGCTGCAAACAACAACTTTCTTGGCAAGACATGTATTTTATCTTAGAAACCTCATGCAAGTGCTTTTATTCCATTAGATATTGCAGTATACTTTCATTTTAAAATGTTTTGCCCACAACACTTTGACTAAAGGTGATGTTCTCAAATGCTGTATCTACCCTATACTCTTGCATAACCCTTGACACAACTCCTTACCAAGCTGATATATATATACACACACGCACACATCAATTTTGCAACGAGACTGTGGAGTTATGATTTATATTTATATTTAAACATTAATAATATCATACACACAAAAATGTACATAACATACAGATATAGTTCTACAAAGCCACCCAGCCAGCTTAAGAAAGAAAATATTATCTGTATCTCTGAAGCCCCATGTTATTCCCTCCTAAATTTACCTTCCCTTCCACCTCTTCAAAGAAGTATAAAGTTCACTTCTTCAATTTTGTATTATTTCCTATTTTCTAAGGTTTAACACTATACATATATCTCTCAACACATATTGTTTTGTTTGCTCTGTTTTTTAACTTTATGTAGGGGACTTATCCTGTCCATTTTCTTCTGTGATTTGGTTTTTCACTAATCAATGTGTTTTTGAAATTCATCTGTGTTGATATATATAGCTGTCGTGCATTTCTCTGAGAGCCTATTATTTCTTCCAAGCAGTGTCTCAAGTCAGAATTTCTCTTCTAACTTTTTGCCAGAGGGCACAGGGACAATCTGAAAACTGAGAAATGTGCATAGCCACGAGTATCCATTCTTTCCACAGGGGAAATATGAAAACCGCCTCTAATTATCACCTCAGGTTACTTACATTTTCTGACTCAGGGGTAATTTGCATTTGACAATTCTTTTTTTAATTTAAGACACAGATAGATAACAGCAAGGACCCCCTTCCAGGCTCATAAAATTCTTTAGAATGACACATTTGCTGTCTTTCACTTCCACACAATTTTACTTTGTAAATGTATTTCCCAAATGATGAGCACCTATTATAATTTAGTTATTGAAATACAAATAATATCCTCTAAAGGATTTCTTGATTATTTTTTCAACTTGCCTGTTTTAGAACTCTAATGGCAGTTGCAATTTGTTATTGCCAAAGTTACCTCTCAGGGTTGTACTTTGGGAAGGAAATTTTACCCACAAATAGCTTTTAAAAAATAACCCGTAAATTCTAAATGAAAATGCAAACAAAAAATACTATAGTTGGTGAACCAAGCATGTATTGTTCTTTAAATGTTTACTGAGCATCTGCTAAGTGTACTGATTGAGGATTTAGGTTGGACTCAGGGATGCATAGAAAAGGATATCTTCACAGGAGGGGTTCACATGCTCAGAATAGAGACACTCACTTGTGTGGCTGTAATGCAGGACAGGGTGTTGAAAGAGCTGCAAACAAAGGACAGGAATTAAAGAGGAAAATAATTTCCAGCCAGGGAGTCAGAGAAGGCTTTAAAGAAAAGTTGGTATTTAAACTTTGTAAGTTTAGAAGGATTTTAACGGCCTGGAAGAATGGAAGTGACAGAGGATATTAAGGTTAAAACATAAGCACAAAAGTGCAGAGATAAGAAGAGGCAAAATGCCCAAGAAGCTGTGAGTAGTCTCCTTTGACTGTAGTGGGTCATTTAGAGGACACTCAAGGAAGTGTTCCTATTTTTCTCTCTTTTTTTAATTTAAAAAACTAATTTCTTTTTAATCTTTTGGCCCTTTTGCATGGCATGTGGGATCTTAGTTCTCTGACCAGGGATCGAACTTGTACCCCCTGCATTGGCAGCACTTACCCTCCAGGGAAGTTCCAAGTAATTCCTATTTTTAAATAATTTTTATAACATTTCTGCAAACAGAGGATAGGAATTAAAGAAAAAAATTTCCTTTGGTCTTACTGGGTCAGTTCTGCTTTTACCTAATGCCCAGTAGTCTGTATTGACATGACAGATACGTACATAAACACACACACACACACACACAGCATTCAGCAGTTTGACTGGGAAGTATAGATACGGAAAAATATCCTGGTGACTTAGATGGTAAAGAATCTGCCTGCAATGTAGGAGTCTCGGGTTCGATCCCTGGGTCAAGAAGATCCCCTAGAGGAGGAAATGGCAACCCATTCCAGTATTCTTGCCTGGAGAGTTCCATGGACAGAGGAGCTTGGTGGGCTACAGTCCAGCAGTCGCAAGAGTCAGACAAGACTGAGCGACTAACACAATCTATAGATACAGAGATTATGTCATGCATCCCATAGCAACCTTTACCATGCATTTCCTTCCCCACCAGAAGGTCCCTCTGCCATTTAGCTGCACACTTCTGTAGCCCTCTGGACCAGAACATACTTCTTTTTCCCTCTCCCAGCCTCCTGTGGGCAATCACTCCTCTAGCCTTCAACCCCTTAACTAGATTTTTCCTTCCGAAGTTCTCCCTCCCCATTTATCATGAAGACTCAACTAGCTGTATAGCACAGAGGGCTCAGCTTGGTACTCTGTGATGACCCAGAGGGATGGGATGGGTTGTGGGGTGGGTGGCAGGGAGCCTCAAGAGGGAGGGGATATGCATACATATATACATACATGTATATACATACATATATACATACAGCTTATTTGCATTGTTGTACATCACAAACTAACACAACATTGTAACTCCAATTAAAAAAAGACCCATGTGGCTTTCATTGTCTCCAATTTTTCTTCCCAGCTAGCAGCAAAGGCCTCAGAGCTTCAGAAAAAGAAGAGGAAGGTGAGTTAAAAAAAGAGGAGGAGGAGATAGAGACAGAAGAGAAAGGTAAGGATGGAAAAGAAGGAAAGAAACAGAGAGGGAGGAAAGATAAATAATTTCTTCACTAGAAAGATGATAAAACAAGGTTACAAAAACATACTTCAAATTTTCTGTGAACAGTCACAAAACTTGGCTTCATCTCCAGCATTCAGACAGTGTGGATGAATTGTAGGCCATCAGGGTCCTCCATGTATTCAAGAGCACTGGGTGTGTGGTTAGTTGCTCAGTCGTGCCCAGCTCTTTGTGACCCCAGGGACTGTAGCCCACCAGGCTCCTCTGTCCATGGGATTCTCCAGGCCAGAACACTGGAGTGGGTTGCCATGCCCTCCTCCAAAGGATCTTCCCAACCCAGGGATTGAACCCAGGTCTCTGGCACTGAGGGGGATTCTTTACCATCTAAGCCACCAGGGAAGCCCTTCAGGAGCACTGGTTGGTATTAAAACTTGGTATTAAAGCTTGGTGTCAAGCTATCATCTTGTAAAATTCTGCACTAATGGTCTCTCCCATTATTCCAGCTTGTCTATGCTTAATTCCTACCTCTGTATTTGCAATAGCCTTTGTCGCCCATTCCTTTCTACCATATACATCGCTTCTTGTTGATTTTTCCCATGGGTGGCATAGTTAGGCAGACCATGTTTTGAATATTCATGGCTCAACCTGTGCAATGAAAACAGAGAACAAGGAAAACAGCTGTCAAGAACTCTACAAAATTCTGTTTCTTGGATTGAGACCATAGGACGCACCTGCAGATAAATGTTATTACATCTTTTTTTTCCTTTGCGTACACCTATTAAGCAAAGAGATATTGTACTCATTGATTCCACAAACCCTGTTAATAACCGACTGCATCAGGTGCGTGCAAGTAGAAGGTAGTTAAGCACAACCTGCTCCTGCCAAGAACAGTCCCCTGGAGCCTCCCCTGCCTAATCGTTTACTCCTACAAACACACTAGACAAGAAAGTCAGTGCAGAACTGATGTAAAACCCAGGGGGCAGAAAGTAATAGGAAACTCAACTACTTAAGCTTCCTGGATCTCGGGAGAAAATCACTTCTAAACAATTACAGTATATTTTGTTAGCATCATCTCCTCCAAGCCAAGAAACAGAATTGCTTTTGATTAATAAGCAAAAGAGAAAGCAGATACAGTAAAATTAAAATAGCAAAGCTTGCATCATATGTCTTGATTAAAGAATGGTCTATTTTTTCCAAGATCAGCTTACTAAAGATTTTCTAAATTCAAAGCAGTGCTTCATATAAAATCAAATATTAGACAGCTTCAATGGGAGCCTTATCATTGTTGGTTATCATCACTGTTTCAAAATAGACACCATCCAGCTGCTAAGCCTAAAAAGGCATTCATTGGCATAAGTTGACGTATTATAAATATCAGAGACACTTGGGAAACTTGGAAATCACCAATTAGCGGATTGTTTTCATTTTTATGACTTATGGGGTATGTGTATGTGTGTGTTTGTGTGTGCATGGATACTAGTGAACTATCCTAAGAGGTTTTAGCTGTTGCAAAATCTGAGGGAAGTAGGATATTTATACCCAGGGATCGAACCCAGGTTTCCCACACTGTAGGCAGATTCTTTACCATGTGAGCCACCAGGGAAGCCCATATTTCAGGTAAACAAACTGCCTATTTCAGGTAAACACTATGGAACTGAACTCTGTGAGTTCTTTTAGGCAATGTATTAAAAAGTAAATAAGTACTTGATCACTACCTCTTTATGTCTTTTATCATTTTATTCCCTTCCAAAGTATTAGATGCAATAAGACACTCTCCATTTTTTGAGATCATAAAGATTAGACTATCCTAAATTTTTGTTCCATTCTCCACTAGGACATTTTGGCAAAACATGCACATTGTAATAATAAAACTTCCACAGGGACAAATCCTTCATTGGTTTAATAGATCACATTTGGTAGAGAATACAAGGCCTTGGCCACTGATCTCGTTCCAACTTCAGCCTTAAATGTTGACACATGTAATCCTAGATACATCTTTTCACATTTCAAATAACTAACTTTACTCCTCTTTGTCTGATTCACAATAACCTAAGTGCTTTTATTCATTTTTTTTAATTGTGTTAAAATGCACATACTATAAAATTGTTAGCTTGAGCAATGCATTTAACCCCTCCTATTTCCCAGATTTTCTCATTATTTGGATTCCAAACTCTGCCACCTATGCCCTAAATTTTTGCATGGGGATATGGACTAATCAGGAATTCAGCTGACCCTACAATTCTATAGGCCTTTTGGACCTCCATGTATGTTCAGTCATGTCCGACTCTTTATGATCCCATGGACTGTAGCCCACCAGTCTCCTCTGTCCGTGGAACTTTCCAGGCAAGAACACTGGAGTGGATTGCCATTTCCTTTGCCAGGGAATCTTGTCTTTAGAGTTATAAAAACACTCTAAGACTTACCTTTGGTCAACATGTTATGTAAGTATCTAGAAACAGCAAGTTATGGCTTAATGAATTCTTCCGTCACCATATAGTGCAGACGACCAGCACATCAGCCAAGATATGAAGGGAACTCTAATTGCCATTATCCTGCCTCACCCTATAACCAGTTCCACATATCTTTCAGTTTCTGTCAGCCTCTGTTGCATACAGTCCTACTCCTGGATCCAGCTGATACTCACATTTTGGTTGCGAGGATCGTAGAGTTTGTTCACTTCATATTTGATGGGATCCAGGAGTCAGACAGGGCTTCCCTGGTGGCTCAGACGGTAAAGCGTCTGCCTGCAATGTGGGAGTCCTGGGTTCGATCCCTGGGCCAAGAAGATCCCCTGGAGAAGGAAATGGCAACCCACTCCAGTACTCTTGCCTGGAAAGTTCTGTGGATGGAGGAGCCTGGTAGGCTCCATGGGGTCACAAAGAGTCAGACACAACTGACCAACTTCACTGGTACTGTTAGGAGTCAGACAACCAATCTTCTTTCACAAGAAGACAGGAAACCTGGGCAAGTTGACTCAAAGAGGCAGATTGGTTTTCTAGAGCTGCCAGAGCAAAGTATCGCAAATTGAGAGGCTTAAAGCAACAGAAATGTATCATCTCATGGTTCTGGAGACTTGAAGTCAGAAATCAAGGTGCCTTAAACCTGTAAGGGAGAACCCTTCCTTGCCTTTTCCCAGCTCCTGGGTGTTCACTGGCCATTCCTAGCATACCTTGGCTTGCGGCTGCAGCATTTCAGTTTCTGCCTCCATCTTCATATTCTTCAAGGCATTCTTCCCTTCCTTCCCCTGCCTTCATACAATGTTCTTCCCTTCCTATGAGGACACCAGTCACAAGAAATTAGGGCCCACCCTAACAGCGTGATCTTAACTTGATGACATCTGCAAAGACCCTTTTTCCAATAAGGTCCCAATCACAGAAACCAGGTGATTTGACTTCAACATTTGTTTTGGCCCAACAATACTGGAGTGGGTATCCTATCCCTACTCCAGCGGATCTTCCCAACCCAGGAATTGAATCAGGGTCTCCTGCATTGCAGGAGGATTCTTTACCAACTGAGCTATCATGGACGCCCATTTGCTTTGGGGAGAACACAATTCAACTCATAACAGAGTTTCACCTGGGAACTGTGGAGAACTACCTCTAATGACTAGCTTACCTTGCTGCCATCTCAGGGAACACAAACTTTACGGATCCTTCTAACAATTTCCCCCTACTGATATCTTGCAGCTTCTTCTCACCTTTTTAATAATTTTGTTCCACCTACCAACTGTTCAGCTTTTCCTGAAGCTCACATTCAAAATCAATCAGAGAATATGATTATTCTAATGAGTTACCTGCTCTTCTCTTATGCAAAATTCTCAATTCTAATCACCACTCAGGCCTTTGACAAGTCCATTCATTGCAGAAAGCAGGGGAGGGAGCCTGTCCACCCTTTATCTCATCTGTGGCCAAGGGAACAGGGTCATGAGATATCACTATAGCCCTTTAAACTCATGCAATCATCTAGGGCTACTTTGCATGGCAGGGGATCCAGTGTAGGAAGTGATTGACTGTCTAGGACACAAAGAAATCCTATAAATATAGAATAGAATTATTAAACGTAGACATCTATCTTACATCCGAATACTTTAAGAATGTAAGCTATGAAGTTTAAAGAATTCACCACATACACCATAAATCCACCTTGCCACTGAGATGTATTGTGATATAAATTTAATATACAGTGCAGTGATTCATAACTATCTGTATGTTAATGCTGCTTAGGGAATCATAATTTTTAATTACCTGGATTTTACACATTTAAATTTGCATATATATTGTTCTATTATTTCAGCTTTAAAGACTATATATGTACTGTATGTATATGTGAAACATTATAATGTGTATGTGTATAATTATAATTGAACTCAAGGGATCCCCATAATGATTCAATAACAAAGAGGGAAAAAAATCAAAGCCAAAAGTGATAAATCCATTTTAATTACATGTTTAATAGCTCATGGCTGCAGTTTTTTTATTCTCATTCATTCGTATATACCTTTTTCATTTTGCATTGATTTTAAAGCTATTTCTTGGATGTTTTATAACTATGACACCATGTAAATCAGCTCAGTTGAAAATTTTACATATTCAAATTAAAGGGAAAGATATGAGATGTTCATTTATGTTAGTGAAAAGTAATTGTTACATGTTCCCCATAGTTGTGTTCAAAATAAGCAATTGCATGGATTCTGTGATTAAATGACTGTAACTTAAACGCTATGTTTAAAATCATGAAAATGATAAGTTGTTATATAGACTCAATGTTTTTGAGAAGAAAATATTTAATTCATAATGGACTCTTGAGTCTACCAATTTGAAATGCTATAATCAGAAGGTGATTTATTGTATTTCCCAAAGCATGAATCAGATATCCTGATTGCCTGAGAATGTCTTGGTCTTAGTTTTCAGTATATTTTCTGGTTTTGTTTTACTGCATTTGAAATATATGAGGATTTGATTTTAATAGGGACACGAGCCTCAATCCTCATTTGGCTAAAGCTGAATATAATACTAGAACTTGTGCAATATGTCTTTCTTATCCTCATTGGGAATTCAGCACCCAGAANTTTCTGGTTTTGTTTTACTGCGTTTGAAATATATGAGGATTTGATTTTAATAGGGACACGAGCCTCAATCCTCATTTGGCTAAAGCTGAATATAATACTAGAACTTGTGCAATATGTCTTTCTTATCCTCATTGGGAATTCAGCACCCAGAAACTGCAGTGGTGCATTGAAGAGCAGCAAATGGAGAATGTTATTGCTTGTTTTTGCTTGAGTATGGTATAGTCCCCGTTTATACATGGCATGAGAGAGCCATCTACAGAAAGTTAAGAAAAGAACCGTCTCGTACAATAATTCCAGGAAGTCCGAGGATGTCTGTTTACTTTACATATTACTTTATGGTGACATGTGAAACATTGCGCCGTCACCCAGCAGACACAGAATTGGAACCCGGAATGGGCTCGGGTGATATTATATTGATGTTGGAAGGATTTAAAACCACCTTGTCATGGTAATACAGGCCAACATCCCTGCTGGTCTGAAGTCCAGAAAGATCTGATGACAGGCAAGGGAGAGCAGGCGTCACCAAGAGTCTGGGATGCTAAAATCAGGAAGCAAATCATCAACCTGACGCAGGAAAAGCCTCAATCCTCATTTGGCTAAAGCTGAATATAATACTAGAACTTGTGCAATATGTCTTTCTTATCCTCATTGGGAATTCAGCACCCAGAAACTGCAGTGGTGCATTGAAGAGCAGCAAATGGAGAATGTTATTGCTTGTTTTTGCTTGAGTATGGTATAGTCCCCGTTTATACATGGCATGAGAGAGCCATCTACAGAAAGTTAAGAAAAGAACCGTCTCGTACAATAATTCCAGGAAGTCCGAGGATGTCTGTTTACTTTACATATTACTTTATGGTGACATGTGAAACATTGCGCCGTCACCCAGCAGACACAGAATTGGAGCCCGGAATGGGCTCGGGTGATATTATATTGATGTTGGAAGGATTTAAAACCACCTTGTCATGGTAATACAGGCCAACATCCCTGCTGGTCTGAAGTCCAGAAAGATCTGATGACAGGCAAGGGAGAGCAGGCGTCACCAAGAGTCTGGGATGCTAAAATCAGGAAGCAAATCATCAACCTGACGCAGGAAACCCTGAGCCAGCGTGTAAAGGACTGTTTAAGATTCCATCTGATCTTTGAGGCAGGATCCTTCCGAGTTGAGGAAACCCAACATTGTGAGGCGGTGCCACTTTGTTTTGGTGGAAACATGAGCCCAACTTCCTCAGAATTCTGCTAGCTTCTCTGTAATTGTTACCTGCGGTCAGCAGCTTTCTTCTGGTTCCCTGAGCCATTCAGTGGGGTCTTGGAGAAGTGACTTCTGTGATTACCTTTGCTTTCCTAGTTAGTTTTATCACTGGCTGTTTATCTTTTATACCAACTAGACTGAAAACTCCTTGAAGGGAAGGGCTTTTGTATTTTTGTTTGGTTTGGTTGTTAGCCTGTTTGTTCATATATTTGGTTGGTTGGTTGGTTGATCATTTAGTCAAGGGTTTGCTCAGGGCTTATAATGAGGGTTCAATAAATTTTGAATCAATCCTTGCAGCACAGAACGGAGTGCTATGTTAAACACCCTATTATGTTTAATCTAGAGTGATCCAGGATCTAGACAATTTGACCGGGCAGGTATAATAGCAGTGCCAGAAAAACTAAAAGCTAGACAAAAATAACGTTTGCTCTGTAAATGCATCTTCAAGTCCCCGAGAGACAGGCAAGGGAGAGCAGGCGTCACCAAGAGTCTGGGATGCTAAAATCAGGAAGCAAATCATCAACCTGACGCAGGAAGCCCTGAGCCAGCGTGTAAAGGACTGTTTAAGACTCCATCTGATCTTTGAGGCAGGATCCTTCCGAGTTGAGGAAACCCAACATTCTGAGGCGGTGCCGCTTTGTTTTGGTGGAAACATGAGCCCAACTTCCTCAGAATTCTGCTAGCTTTTCTGTAATTGTTACCTGCGGTCAGCAGCTTTCTCCTGGTTCCCTGAGCCATTCAGTGGGGTCTTGGAGAAGTGACTTCTATGATTACCTTTGCTTTCCTAGTTAGTTTTATCACTGGCTGTTTATCTTTTATACCAACTAGACTGAAAACTCCTTGAAGGGAAGGGCTTTTGTATTTGTTTTTTTGTTTGGTTTGGTTGTTAGCCTGTTTGTTCATATATTTGGTTGGTTGGTTGATCATTTAGTCAAGGGTTTGCTCAGGGCTTATAATGGGGGTTCAATAAATTTTGAATAATTCCCTGAGCCATTCAGTGGGGTCTTGGAGAAGTGACTTCTATGATTACCTTTGCTTTCCTAGTTAGTTTTATCACTGGCTGTTTATCTTTTATACCAACTAGACTGAAAACTCCTTGAAGGGAAGGGCTTTTGTATTTGTTTTTTTGTTTGGTTTGGTTGTTAGCCTGTTTGTTCATATATTTGGTTGGTTGGTTGATCATTTAGTCAAGGGTTTGCTCAGGGCTTATAATGGGGGTTCAATAAATTTTGAATAAATCCTTGCAGCACAGAATGGAGTGCTATGTTAAACACCCTATTATGTTTAATCTAGAGTGATCCAGGATCTAGACAATTTGACAGGGCAGGTATAATAGCAGTGCCAGAAAAACTAAAAGCTAGACAAAAATAACATTTGCTCTGTAAATGCATCTTCAAGTCCCCTCGGTCAGCTTGCCACCAGATTATGCCCCTCTGCCCCTTCTATGTAGAAACTCTAGAGGGCTGAAGTGATCAGAATGATGCTTTTATTACAAGTGATAGTGAACACTTACTGAGGTTTATGTGCTTAAGGTAGCAACTATTATTAACATTTAATTATTCTACAGATTCATTTGAAAAGTATCATTTGATGTAGATTATGCACTTCTCAAAGTTATTTACTTTGTTTTGATCGTTGTGCTATGATTATACAAGAGGCTAACATTTAAAGATGCTTGGTGAAGGCTAAGTGGAACTCCACCACTTTCATAACTTTTTTGTAAGTCTGGAAATTTTTCAAAATTAAAAGTTTTTGAGGTATTATTTGAGCACTGTCTATCACCTATGTGTGTTCTAAGCCTTGGGGACACAGAAGTAAAAAGAACAAAGTCCTTGTTCATGAATTTGGAAACTGAAACAGAGAAGTTACTCCAGAGCCCACACACAGTCATTAAGCTATAGGATATTCACAATACTGTAAAGGAAAAATTAAGTACACTTGTGCAGGGAAATTAAATTGTACAAACAGAATTCAAGAAATAACTTGTATAGACAGATGTTATGGTTCATTTGTAAATATAATGAGACCATAATGGCATGAAAATGATTGTGCTAAGATCAAATATCATTTTAAGCTCTCTCCTAATTTACAATATTAAACAATTTTTATTTTGAAAATTTTTAATCATATATGAAACTTGAAAGAATAGCGTAATGAACTCTTCAGTTCAGTTCAGTTCAGTTGCTCAGTCATATCCGACTAACACACCAGGCCTCCCTGTCCATCACCAACTCCCGGAGTTCACTCAAACTCACGTCCATCGAGTTGGTAATGCCACCCAGCCATCTCACCCTCTGTCGTCCCCTTTTCCTCCTGC
>SJXQ01001258.1:23465-36090 GCA_006408695.1 Aepyceros melampus
AAGGCCGGATGGCAGGCGCAGTGGCGGGCTCACTGGCAGGCACACTGGATGGCAGGCGCACTGCCGGGGACACTGATGGGCACACCGGCTGGCAGGCCGGGTGTCAGGCGCACTGGCGGGCGCACTGTCGGGCACGCTGACTAGCACCCGACTGGCAGGCGCACTGGCGGGCACACTGCTTGGCACCCGACTTTCATGCGCACTGGCGGGCACATTGCCTGGAACGCCGGATGGCAGGCGCACTGGCGGGCACACTGCCTGGCACGCTGGGTGGTAGTTGCACTGCCGGGCACACTGGTGGGCACGCTGGCTGGCACCCCACTGGCAGGCCACTTGCAGGCACACTGCCTGGCACGTCGGATGGCAGTCGCACTGGCGGGCACACTGACTGGGACGCCAGGTGGCAGGTGCACTGGCTGACACACTGGCTGGCACACCGGCTGGCAGGCGCCCTGGAGGGTACACTGGCTTGCATGCCGGCTGGCAGTCACACTGACGGGCACACTGGCTGGTACGTCACCGGCAGGGGTGCTGGCGGGCACGCTGACTGGCACCCGACTGGCAGGCGCACTGCCGAGCGCACTGGCGGGCACGCTGGCTGGCACCCGACTGGCAGGCGCACTGGCGGGCACACTGCCAGGCACCCGACTGACAGGCGCACAGGCGGGCACACTTCCTGGCTCCCCAGATGGCAGGCGCACTGGCAGGCACACTGGCGTGCACGCTGGCTGGCCCCCGACTGGCAGGCGCACTGACGGGCACACTGCCTAGCACGCCAGATGGCAGGCGCACGGGCGGGCACACTGGATGGCACGCTGGCTGGCACCCGACTGGCAGGCGCACTGGCGGACACACTGCCTGGCACCACGGATGGCAGGCGCACTGGCGGGCGCACTGGCGGGCACGCAGGCTGGCAAACGACTGGCAGGCTCTTGGGCGGGCACACTGCCCGGCACACCGGATGGCAGGCGCACTGGCGGGCACACTGGCGGGCAACCGACTGGCAGGTGCACGGGTGGGCGCACTGCCTGGCACGCCGGATGGCAGGCACACTGACGGGCACACTCGATGGCATGCTGGCTGGCACCCGACTGGCAGGCACACTGGTGGGCACACTCTCTGGCACACCGGATGGCAGGCGCACTGGCGGGTACACTGCCTGGCACGCCGGATGGCAGGCGCACTGACGGGTGCACTGGCGGGCACGCTGGATGGCACCCGACTGGTAGGCGCACTGGCGGGCCCACTGGATGGCATGCTGGCTAGCACCCGACTGGCAGGCGCACTGGCCGGCACTCTGGCTGGCACCCGACAGGCAGGCACACTGGCGGGCACACTGGCGGGCAACCGACAGGCAGGCGCACTGGCGGGCACTCTGGCTGGCANTTTTGAATATGCTATCTAGGTTGGTCATAGCTTTCCTTCCAAGGAGTAAGCATCTTTTAATTTCATGAACTCTTATAAACCCTCAATTTCTTTTCAATAATTTTGCCAAATCTATGCATCATATTTTAATCATATGAAAGTGTGTCACAGACATTTTAAACTTTGTGCATCTGCAAAAAATAAATCTGTTCTCCTATATAACCACAGTTTCCTCATCACAACTAAGAAAATTATTTAATTAAATTAATTTAGACTCTTTTACAATGTATCTAAATATCACACTTATGCTCAAATTTCCTCCCAATTTTCCCCAAAATGTCCTTAATAACTATTAGTAGTTTTTGTTTTTTAAAAACAGGGATCCAGTCAAGGCTCTGACATTGTATTTTGTTACTACCTCTCTTGAATCTCTTTTAATCTAGGACAGTCCCATCATTTTTCCCCATAAGGCATTAACCTACAGAAGTTCAGGCTGGCGCTATTGGAGATACTCCCAGGTCCTGAATGGCACCCCACTCCAGTACTCTTGCCTGGAAAATCCCATGGACTGATTTCACTTTCACTTTTCACTTTGATGCATTGGAGAAGGAAATGGCAACCCACTCCAGTATTCTTGCCTGGAGAATCCCAGGGATGGAGGAGCCTGGTGGGCTGCCATGTATGGGGTGGCACAGAGTCGGACACAACTGAAGCAACTTAGCAGCAGCAGCAGCAGCAGCCAGCTCCTGAATTTGTTTGGTTGTTTCTCACAACGTTGTTTAACTGATTTCTCTCTTCCACATAGTTCCTCTAAAGTGGAAATTAGGCTGAGAGTTTTGAACAGATTCAGGCTTAACATTTTGTCCCATCATTTTTCCCCATAAGGCATTAACCTACAGAAGTTCAGGCTGGCGCTATTGGAGATACTCCCAGGTCCTGAATGGCACCCCACTCCAGTACTCTTGCCTGGAAAATCCCATGGACTGATTTCACTTTCACTTTTCACTTTGATGCATTGGAGAAGGAAATGGCAACCCACTCCAGTGTTCTTGCCTGGAGAATCCCAGGGATGGAGGAGCCTGGTGGGCTGCCATGTATGGGGTGGCACAGAGTCGGACACAACTGAAGCAACTTAGCAGCAGCAGCAGCAGCAGCCAGCTCCTGAATTTGTTTGGTTGTTTCTCACAACGTTGTTTAACTTATTTCTCTCTTCCAGATAGTTCCTCTAAAGTGGAAATTAGGCTAGAGTTTTGAACAGATTCAGGCTTAACATTTTGGCCAGAAATACTCCATCATTGATTTTGGAAACGTCTGATTGCACCTCATGAGAAGGTACAGGACACCACATTGCCTCACTCTGTTGTTTAGTCACTAAGACATATCTGACTCTTGCAACCACATGGACTGTAGCCTGACAGGCTATTCTATCCATGGAATTCTGCAAGTGAGAATCCTGGAGTGAGTAGCCATTTCCTCTCTAGGGGATCATTCCAACCCAGGGATTGAACTAGCATCTCCTGCTTGGCAGGTGGATACTTTGTCACTGAGCCACTTGGGAAGCCCCTTGTCCCACTCTTTGAGATGCTGAATGTGGTCACTTGGTTAAGGCAGTGTCCCCATCCACAATTGATAGTAACCAATTTTAAAGACTAAATGGCAGATTTGAATTGCCTCACAGTTAAAATTCAGGTGAATAATTTCTAATGAACACTGGCTAAAATGGCTTCTAAGACTGGCACGATGCCATTGTCATCAGTGACAAAATGCTGATGTCTTCTTTTACTTCCACAAAACCACAAATGATGTTTTACTTCCAGCAATTAATCATGGACTAGTTGGATATCACATTCAGGGCCTTTTTAAATGGAGTCAACCAAAAATAATAGCTAGTCTCTGGAGCCCTCTATATTTTTCAGAGTGATTTAAAATATTTTATTTTAATCTGCAAAAAAAATCCATGTTTTGAGTCCAGATCCATAACCCAACTACCCATAACCTATCTCTGTTTGGATTCCTCACAAATCCTTCAAACTCTGTATATGCAAAACTCATCAGTTCTCTCTGTTCAGAGATTATCAACTTGCCCAAGCTGGAGTACTGAGGATCAGCACTCACACAGTTATTTCTTTAATGTATTCTTCCCTACACATTCAACCAATGGAGATTTTGCATTCTAACACTCAGAAAACTAAGATCATGTCATCCGGTCCCATCACTTCATGGCAAATAGATGGGGAAACAGTCGCTGTCTTTATTTTTCTAGGCAGCAATATCACTGCAGATGGTGATTGCAGCCATGAAATTAAAAGATGCTTACTCCTTGGAAGGAAAGTTATGACCAACCTAGACAGCATATTAAAAAGCAGAGACATTACTTTGTCAACAAAGGTCCATCTAGTCAAGGCTATGGTTTTTCCAGTGGTCATGTATGACTATGAGAATTGGACTATAAAGAAAGCTGAGCACCAAAGAATTGATGTTTTTGAACTGTGGTGTTGGAGAAGACTCTTGAGAGTCCCTTGGACTGCAGGAGATCCAACCAGTCCATCCTAAAGGAGATCAGTCCTGGGTGTTCATCGGTGGGACTGATTTTGAAGCTGCAACTCCAATACTTTGGCCACCTGATGCAAAGAGCTGACTCATTTGAAAAGACCTTGATGCTGGGAAAGACTGAGGGCAGGAGGAGAAGGGGATGCCAGAGGATGAAATAGTTGATGGCATCACCGACTCAACGGACATGGGTTTGGGTGGACTCTGGGAGCTGATGATGGACAGGGAGACCTGGTGTGCTGTGGTTCATGGGGTTGCAAAGAGTCAGACATGACTGAGTGACTGAGTTGAACTGAACCAAACATCCTAATATCCTGAATCCTACCCATCTCCTCACCACATTGCACCTCAAACTCAGCATGTCCAATACTGAACTCATGACTTTTCCTCTAAAACCTGCCCCATCTTCTAGGTGAATAGAAATCCCTCCATCAAGTTGTCAGGCCTAGAAATTGCATGTCTGTCTGGATCCCTCATGTTCCATACAAATCAGACAGCCTTGTGTTTTTCTTTTCCAGTCCTATTCTACTGAACTATTTCAATCATTCTTTTTTATTTTGGCTGCTCTGCAGCGTGTCTAAGATCTTAGTTCCCTGACCAGGAATCAAATCTGTGCTACTTGCAGTGGAAGTGCAGAATCCTAACCACTGGACTGCCAGGGAAGTCCCTCAGTCATCTCTTTTCTGGACTTTGGGGCTTGAATTTGCTCTTCATGTTGCTGCAGAATAACCTTTCACATATGTCTGATAATACACTCTCCACTTGAAACGACTCTCAAATGTGGCGTAGAATTATGTTCAAAAACAAATAAAACTAATGCACTGCTTTAAAATTCAGGTTGGTGGCTACCTTTGCAGAGAAAGCCTTGGGTAATGACTGTTAGGAGGTGGGAGGGCTGCATACTGCCAATATGTACTATTTTGTGATCCTGGTAGAGGTTCCATGAGTATGATAGATGTACGAAAATTCATTGAGCTGTACAAGTATAGGGGGTCACTTTTCTGTATATATTTTCTTTCTATTAAAAGTCAATTAAATTAAAACATAATTAATTAGCCAGTTACCTACCTATTAGGATTGAGCGATTATTTCAGTTTTTTATGAACAGCTTCATCATGGTGAGTTTCTGTTTCAATGATACTCAAAATCAAGTGTTCTGTTCTTAATATTTAATCACCGATGACCTGAAGAAAGTCCCATACTCATTTATTACAGATAGTTGGAATTTATTGATTTGTTTCATGTCATTGTGATAATGCAGCCCCTCACTGCGAAATATTCTTTCTTCCAACAGTAACCGTGTATCCACTCTACGAGATGATTCCTATCTGCTCCCTTTTGTCACCACACTGCTTAATACCGATGTGCGGCAGTTTTGTGAGACAGAGAGGCATTTTGGTGTCACTAGCATCAATATGCTGATGCAGGAGCATCAATATGCTGATATAGGCTCAATTCTATGCCAGCTGGTATTACTATTCTACTCTTCCAGCCTGGCTGAACTCGAGATAAAAATGAAAGCCAAATGCTTAAATATAAATCCAGACAAAACAGCAGAGAAACTGATAGGCAATGAGATACCTCCTGAGTCAATGACAGAAATTATTCTGACATTTTGAATTAAAGAAACTTGGAACATAAATTTTAGATGAAGATATGACTTATAATTCTCAGTAGGATTAATAAAACTCCACACTAACGTACCCACCAGTTAGGGAAAGGCATGAACAGAAAACTCTGTGGTAGGAATACGAAAATTATAACAATAAGGAACTGAAAGATAATCTCATAAAGCACCTATTAATGATAAGTAATATATTGTATTATAACAGGATATAATTGTTATATAATATGATAAACATACAATAGGATGATATGATCAATTATGTATTTGCATTTTTTGTGTGTGTGCCTGCCATGTACTAGGCATGCACGAGGCATTTTAGAGATTATTTTATTTTATTTAATGAAATTTTAAGCATACGACCTGGGGTGCATTGCAATGATATAAGTAACAGTGAGAAGTTCTCCCAAGTCAATGCGCAGTGCCATTGTTCTTAGAGTTTTTATACTCTGTCTATTGTTTTTTGAGTATCCATAAAGTGCTCACATTGGCAGTTCAATCTTTAATCACATATGTTAATATAGTAGCATAATACACTAAAATACCTAAATCCCCAATAGCCAACTGTTGGGAAATTTTTGCCACACATGACTGATGGTCTCCACCCAGCTACGATGTACCCTCTGATTCATATTTACCTACTGCCTAGCACCCTCTGGAGGGCTTTCCTGGTGGCTCACAATACAGGAGACCCAGGTTCAATCCCTGGGTCGGAAAGATCCCCTAGAGAAGGAAATGACAACCCACTCCAGTGTTCTTGCCTGGAGAATCCCAGGGACGAGGGAGCCTGGTGGGCTGCCATCTATGGGGTCGCACAGAGTCAGACATGACTGAAGCGACTTAGCAGCAGCAGCAGCATAATATTCTTGCCTGGAAAATTCCACGGGCGGAGGAGCCCAGTGGCCTACAGTCCATGTGTCACAAAGAGTCAGACACGACTGAGCGACCAATATATACACTTAGCACCCTCTGAGATGTTTCAGAGAAGTACATTCATCTGCATCTCACCTACCTTTAGAAGTTCTAGCCCCACATATTCTGGGTGCAAAATGATTCAGAACAAAAAAAATTTCTGGGGCAAAAGATGAAAGTGCTAGTCTACTGGATGTTTATATAGTTTGGAAGCAGGAAGCAGGACCACTGAACTAAAAGGGGCTGTTGTGAAAAGAGAAGCTTGAACTACAGGGGAAAGAGTGTAGAAGCCAAAAATGGATAAAGCAGGGATCCTATAAAGGAGAATAACCTGCGCGCTCTCAGGTCATGTCGAGATCCCTTTTTCTTACAAGGTAACTGTGAGCAGGAACAGTGAATGACCTTCAAACATGCCAGACAGCTCTTCCAAATAACCGCCACCCCACCCCCACCCTGCCCCCAGCAGCTATAGTTAGGTTTGCAAATGCATTCACACTAAATTAAGAATGAGTGATATCAGATTAACAGTGGAAGGGAAAAAAAGAAGAGATGAGGCCCCAAAGTGGAATGCAGGTGAAAAAAGAAGCTAAAAAGTTTACCAATATCGTAAAACCTCTTCTCACTTTCTCTCCACTTTTGTTTCTCACTCACCATCTCCCTGTGACATACTCGTAAATTCCCTATTTGATGTGCTACTGGAAATGCCTTCATGCCTCTTTATTTTCCAGAATCCTTCCTTCCTAATGCTAGAGCTGAATTACACCCTCAGAATCAGATGAGAAAGTAAGTGGGAACAATGAATTTCCCTGGTCTTCCTCTAGCTAAGCAACAATAATCATCTTGGCTTTTGAAGTAAAACAGTTATTTGATTATATCAAGATCAGTTGCTGGGTCAGGAGAATTTTAAACCAGAGTAACACAAATGACCTAAGTTTTCTTGGCTCATGATACTCGATACAACTAATTTTAGACAAAGTGACTTTTTAGCATTTTCAGCTTCAAATATAACAGATTGAAGGTAACAGTTAATACTAAATTTTGTATTTTGTTACATTTGAATCATAGTATTTTTAAAATAAACTCATGTCTTAACTTATGGCCATCTGACTTTCAAGTGATTTTTCAACCAATTAAACCCACATTACCTGCTGAGCCATTGAGGAAGCCCAATATGAATTTCTATATGATCCAGAAATTTCACTTCTAGGTACGTACTTATATTTATATATCTGGGTATATATTTATGTATCAAAAAAATTGAAAAATTGAAAGCAGTGTATCTAAGGGACACCCATGTTCATAGCAGCACTAGTCACAATAGCCAAAAGATGAAAGCCTCCCTGATATCCAACAGATGAAAGGATAAATAAATGTGTATAAATACAGTGAAATATTATTCACCCTTAGAAAGATAGGAAACTTTGACATGTTCTACATCACAAATGAACCTTGAGGACATTATGCTGAATGAATTAAGCCAGCCATAAGATGACAAATACTGCATAATTCCACTTATATGAGGTTTCTAGAGGAAGTAGATCCATATAGACAGAAAGTAGAATGGTAGTTGAGAAGAGCAGGAATGGGGGAGCAGGGTGAGTTGTGGTTTAATGGGTATAAGAGTTTCAGTTTTGCAAGATGAAAAAGTTCTGGAGATGGGCTGTACAACAGTGTGAATATACTTATTACTGAACTGTACACTTAAAAATAGTTGAGATAACAAAGTTTATATATGTGCATTTTACCACAGTTAAAAAAATACTTCTGCCAGTTGTAGAATCTGATGAAGTACATATCCACTGAAGTGGGACTTTCTAGGGTGTTTGTTTCAGTAGATAAATTCTGAAATGTTTGTTTAAAATTCATTTCATTGCTTTATAGTCAGTCATTTGGCATATGCATTTCCAGGATAATTACTGAAAATTATTGACAAACTGAAAGAATGTAGAGAAGTTATAATTCTATTCCATTCCTCACTTAACATTCAATGTATATTAGTTGAGCACTTATTATAAGCTACTGCTGCTGCTGCTAAGTTGCTTTAGTCATGTCCGACTCTGTGTAACCCCATAGACGGCAGCCCACCAGGCTCCCCTGTCCCTGGGATTTTCCAGGCAAGAACACTGGAGTGGGTTGCCATTTCCTTCTCCAATGCATGAAAGTGAAAAGTGAAAGTGAAGTTGCTCAGTCATGTCCGATCCTCAGTGACCCCATGGACTGCAGCCTTCCAGGCTCCTCCATCCATGGGATTTTCCAGGCAAGAGTACTGGAGTGGGGTGCCTCTAAGTTGCTTTAGTCATGTCCGACTCTGTGTAACCCCATAGACGGCAGCCCACCAGGCTCCCCTGTCCCTGGGATTTTCCAGGCAAGAACACTGGAGTGGGTTGCCATTTCCTTCTCCAATGCATGAAAGTGAAAAGTGAAAGTGAAGTTGCTCAGTCATGTCCGATCCTCAGTGACCCCATGGACTGCAGCCTTCCAGGCTCCTCCATCCATGGGATTTTCCAGGCAAGAGTACTGGAGTGGGGTGCCATTGCCTTCTCCTATTATAGGCTAAACTGGAGATAAATGGTGACTAAGACATTATCTCTATATCCTAGTAAAATTAAAAAATGCATGGACTTTCCTGTCAGACTAGAGGCAAAGAATGAAAGTGAATTCCAACTAAAAGTTATAACGTTCACATTAAACAGAATACATAAAATGGGTTTTAAGAAAAGGGAAAATAATTTTAAGAATAAGGAAAATGGTAATGTGATTGAGAACAAAGGTGTATGTGGGTATAATGGTATCAGAGTGTTAATTTTTTTCAATTTTTTTTTTCAAACACAAGGAAAATAAAATAGCTATAGAAAGATTCTCTAAAAACTTAGCTATTCCAGGAGAGGGTATTTCTAAACAACATGGCAGGATTTAGAACATCAGAGAGGATCTTCCAGGAAATGAGAAAACATAGATAATATTCAAGTATGGGATTCCCTGGTGGCTCAAATGGAAAAGAATCTACCTGCAATGCGGGAGATCTGAGTTCGATCCCTGGGTTGGGAAGATCCCCTGGAGAAGAGAATAGCTACCCACTCCAGTATTCTTGCCAGGAGAATTCCACAGACAGATGGGCCTGGCAGGCTACAGTCCATGCATACTAAGTCAGTTCAGTTGTGTCCGACTCTTTGCAACCCTATGGACTGTAGCCCACTAGACTCCTCTGTCCATGGGGATTCTCCTGGCAAGAATACTAGAGTGAGTTGCCATTTCTAACTCCAGTGGATCTTCCTGACCCAGGGATCAAACCCACATCTCATGACTCCTGCATTGGCAGGAAGGTTCTTTACCACTAGCACCACCTGGGAAGCCCATGTGGTCACAATATTATTTAAAATCTAAAGTCTTTCAAGCAGTGTATATGTGAGGAATTTCATCTTAATTTTGCAGGCAATGAAGAAGCATCAGGGTTTTTGAAGGAAGACATTGACAAAATTCATTTTGCGGCTTTTTATTTCACTTTGTAAAAATTATGAACCATGTCACCAAAAGTAACAGTGTACATGGTGGGTACACCCATGTACCCACCAACTTTCCTAAGACTTAGACTACTACCATTATCTTTAAAAAGCTCTCTTTGGGCTCATCTTTGCTGCGATTCATGGAGTCGCAAAGAGTCAGACACGACTGAGCGACTGAACGGAATGGAACGGGCTCATCTTTGATCTTATCTTTTTTTCTTACCCAGAAACAATAAATATACTGAATTTTGTGTTAATCATTCCCTTCCTTTCATTAGTTTGGATGTAGCCCTAAAGTTTATATCGTCTGGTACTATCTCAATTTGAACCTCATGTAATAGATTCTTTGTACCTGTATTCTTTGATGACTTGCTTTTTCATGGACATGTTTTTGAGATTCCTCTATGTTCACCTATATAGCTGTGACTCTATTGTCACTGTTAGATTATTCCATTGAATGAATGAACCACAATTTATTTTATCATTCTACTTCAGTGGATATTTGAGCTGCATCCAGTTTTGTTGTTGTTACCAAGAATAATTCTACGAGCTCCCTTGCATAAATTTCCTGTAAAACTTTCTTTAAAGCAAAGGTGGACATACTGCAGCTCATGAGCCAAATATGTATAACCCAAAAGTTAAATATTTTTTTAATTTTTAAAAAAGCAAAAGAAGATATTTTGTGATATATAAAAATAGGGAGTTCAGAGTCCATAGTAAAGTTCTTTGGAACACATCCCCCATCCATTTTTTTACATACAGTCTACGGTTGCATTCTCGCTGCAGTGACAGGGCTGATATCTAAGTCATCCGTACTTTCCTCAAAGTGTAGTCACACCACCTATTCTGTGAGGCTTTTCTTGAGACAGTCTCTTCCTTTAATTCCCATCAGTTATTATAATGTGCCAGAACTTCAGATCTTGTCACATAAAACTTACTAGTTACTTTTTATGTACTGCACTATTATATACCTTTAGCAACCAAATGACAATATTCCATGACAAATGTAAAGTAGCTGCTGTACATATGCCTATTTTTGTGGTTGAAAATCATGGCAATGTATTTCAGATGCTTCATTGGTGACTGTAAGAATTTGTGCAGCTTCTTAAAGGGCTAGATTTAAACAGGAAATAACTTTAATGGGAAAATTTGCTAAAGCTGTTCATTAGTTTATTGGTTCAACAAGATTTCTCTAAAAAGTATCTTATGGAGTTTGTAAAATTTTATTAACTTTTCTCTTGTAATAATATATCAATATATGTTCTTGTATCCTTACTATGGCCTTGGAAGACATTAAACATTTTATCTCAGTATTTTTTCAATTTTTGATCCAATCACCTTCCCATATGATATACAATTTATCTTGAAGAAAATAATGACTTTGTGCACATAACTATACAAACTTCTGCTAGAAGATATAAAAGACATTTCTTTGTCTTCCACCAACACCATTCAATCCTGAGTGTTTGTTAAAGAAACAACCTTAGCAAACTTTGAACACATAATCATAAAATACTGACCATATAGATAAGAATAGAAAGCTGTTAAACAGCAAGTTTGAAGTTCTAATATCATTCACCAAATAATTAATTCAAAAATTACATATTTCACATACTTAATTTGCTGTTTGAAAATTTCATCAAACATTCCTGAAATCACACATTTGTGAAGCATTTGTAATCTATTTTAAATAAAATATACAAACTTATAAAAATCAAACTTACTGCTGATACTTAAAGGAAACTAAACCATTACTGATTTGATTAAGTATGGGTGCTTAGTCACTCAGTCATGTCCGACTCTTTGCGAACCTATAGATTGTAATCTGCCAGGCTCCTCCGTTCATGGGAATTCTCCAGGCAAGCATACTGGAGTGGGTTGCCATGCCCTCCTCCAGGGGATCTTTTCAATCCAGGGATCGAACTCAGGTTTCCCACATTGCAGAAGGATTCTTTACCATCTGAGCCACCAAGGAAGCCCCAAAATACTGGAGTGTGTACGCCTATGCCTTCTCCAGGGGATCATCCTGACCTAGGCATCGAACTGGGTTCTCCTACATTGCAGGTGGATTCTTTACCAGTTGAACTACCAGGGAAGCCCAGTTTGATTATGATTTGGGGGGTGATCTTGCTCAGGGAGGAAAAGCATAACAAATCAGTAACTAAGTCTATAAATTCTTCCCATCTGGAATGAAGGGCAAGATTTCAGTTACCTGTGACAGTTCAGTTCAGTCGCTCAGTCATGTCCGACTCTTTGCGACTCCATGAATCTCAGCACGCCAGGCCTCCCTGTCTATCACCAACTCCCGGAGTTCACTCAAACTCACATCCATCGAATCCGCGATGCCATCCAGCCATCTCATCCTCGGTCGTCCCCTTCTCCTCCTGCCCTCAATCCCTCCCAGCATCAGATCTTTTCCAATGAGTCAACTCTTTGCATGAGGTGGCCAAAGTACTGGAGCTTCAGCTTTAGCATCATTCCTTCCAAAGAAATCCCAGGGTTGATCTCCTTCAGAGTGGACCGGTTGGATCTCCTTGCAGTCCAAGGGACTCTCAAGAGTCTTCTCCAACACCACAGTTCAAAAGCATCAATTCTTCGGCGTTCAGCCTTCTTCACAGTCCAACTCTCACATCCATACATGACCACAGGAAAAACCATAGCCTTGACTAGA
>SJXQ01001258.1:44402-109772 GCA_006408695.1 Aepyceros melampus
TTCATCAGGCACTCTATCTATCAGATCTAGACCCTTAAATCTATTTCTCACTTCCACTGTATAATCATAAGGGATTTGATTTAGGTCATACCTGAATGGTCTAGTGGTGTTGCCCACTTTCTTCAATTTAAGTCTGAATTTGGCAATCAGGAGTTCATGATCTGAGCCACAGTCAGCTCCCGGGCTTGTCTTTGTTGACTGTATAGAGCTTCTCCATCTTTGGCTGCAAAGAATATAATCAATCTGATTTCGGTGTTGACCATCTGGTGATGTCCATGTGTAGAGTCTTCTCTTGTGTTGTTGGAAGAGGGTGTTTGTTATGACCTGTGCATTTTCTTGGCAAAACTCTATTAGTCTTTGGCCTGCTTCATTCCGCATTCCAAGGTCAAATTTGCCTGTTACTCCAGGTGTTTCTTGACTTCCTACTTTTGCATTTTTGGCTCTACTAAGTCTTTTTTGCTGCATGGGTTTTTCTGTAGTTCCTGGGCTCTAGAGCCCAGGCTTAATAGTTGTGGTGCACGGGCTTAGTTGCTTCACGATACGTGGGATCTTCCCAGATCAGGGATCGAACTGATGTCTCCTGCATTGGTAGATGGATTCTTTGCCACTGAGCCACCAGGCAAGCCCATCTCTTTGGTTTCTGTTGTTGTTGTTGTATATGGCCTTTATTATGTTGAGAAGAGATAAGCTGCATATTCCAGTATTCTTGGTCTTCCATGGTGGCTTAGACTGTAAAGAATCTGCCCGCAGTGTGGAAGACCTGGGTTTGATCCTTGGTTTGGGAAGGTCCCCTGGAGGAGGGCTTGGCAACCCACTCCATTGGCAACCCACTCCACTTTTCTTGCCTGGAGAATCCCCATGGACAAGAGGAGCCTGGCAGGCTGCAGTCCATGGGATTACAAAGGGTTAGACATGATTGAGCGACTAAGCACAGCACATGTTGAGGATATTCTCTCTATACCCATTTTGAGTTTTTAATCTTGATACTGATTTTTTTCAAATGCTTGTTTTTTTTTTTTTTGCATCTATTGGGTTGCTCATGTGATTTTTATCTTTAATTTGTTAATGTGTTGTTTCACATTTGTTTATTTGTGAGTATTAAACCATTCTTGCCTCCCTGGAATAGCTTGATTATCGTGTATGATCCTTTTAATGTATTGTATTCAATTTGCTAATATTATGTTGAAGATTTTTGCGTTTATGTTGCAGGAATGTTGACCTTTAATTTTCTTTTCTTGTGTCCTTTTCTGGTTTTGGTATCAGAATAATGCTGGTCTTATAAAACAAATTTTAGAGTGTTTTATTTTGGAAGAGTTTGAGGATTAGTATTCTTTATTTTATTTTTTAAGTTTATTTTTCATCAAAGGATAATTGCTATACAATATTGTGTTGGTTTCTATCATACATGTTTGGTAGAATTCAACAATGAAGCTATCTGGTTCTGGACTTTTGTTTATTGGGAAGCTTTTGATTACAGATTTGGTCTCCTTACTAATAATAAGTCTGTTTGGATTTTTCTGTTTCTTGGGTCAGTCTTGATAAGTTGTATGTTTCTAGAAGTTTATTCATTTCTTCTAGGCTGCACAGTTTTTTGTTTAATTGTTCATAGTAGTCTCTTATGATCCATTGAATTTCTGTGGTATAGATACCTCCTGTATAGATTTACAATGTATAGATATTTAGATGTACAATAGATATTACAATAAACAGTTTTTATTAAAATATTCTAGTTTAAAATATGTCCTATTCCTCTGCCTTTTCTCCAGTTTCTTCCATACTTTGCATGGATATGGTCTCACACTCAGTTCCAAATCATTCTAACTTCTTCCAGTATTAGACTGGCAGTTGGAGTGTTTCAATTTCTGCTTGCCTCAAGAGTATGAGAACTGGAACTCCCATAGGATGCTCTAACGAGCATCCTTAGATTCTTCACAGTCTAGCCCCACTCTGATGTACCAACCCCATAACTTGTAGTGGGTTGAAAGGTGGCTTCCAAAAAGATATGTCCACATCCTAACCCCTGGAACCTGTAAATGTTACCTTATTTGGAAAAAGGCTCTTTGATAATGTAATTAAGGGTCTTAAGACATGATTCTTATGGATCTGGACAGGTGCTAAGTCCAATATGCTTATAAGATACATAAGAGAAGACACAGGAAGAGGAGGACATAAGAATAGAGACAGATAGGATTGATGTAGCCACAAGCCAAGGACCACCTTAAGCTTTCAGAACCTGGAAGGTTCTCCCCTAGAGACTTCAAAGGGAGTGTAGCCCTACCAATACCTTGATTTTGGACTTCTCCAGAACTGTGAGACAATAAGTTTCTGTTGTTTTAAGTCACCAAATTTTTGATAATTTATTACAGCTGCAATATGAAACTGATTTGATTTGTACCTTGAAGTAGGGTACTGCTGTAACAAATACATAAAAATGTAGAATTATCTTTTGAATCTGACAGAATCTGGAAGAGTTTTGAGAGGCGTGGTAGAAAAAGCCTACATTGCCTTGAGGAGACTATTGGCAGAAATACAGAATACTGGAGTGGGTTGCCATGCCTCCCTCCAGGAGATCTTCCCAACCCAGGGAAGGAACCCAGGTCTCCCACATTGCATGCGGATTCTTTACCATCTGAGCCCACCAAGGAAGCCCAGGAATGCTGGATAGCCCAAGAATACTGGTAGCCATCCCTTCTCCAGGGGATCTTCCTGACCGAGGAATCAAACCAGAGTCTCCTGCATTGAAGGTAGATTCTTACCAGCTAAGCTATCAGGGAAGCCCTAAGACATTTATAATTTAGTACTATTTGCTAGGGATGTTTATAGGCTGGTGAGACTAAAATTTTCAACACATATACTACTTTGGCCACCTCATGCGGGGAGTTGACTCATTGGAAAAGACTTTGATGCTGAGAGGGATTAGGGGCAGGAGAAGGGGATGACAGAGGATGAGATGGCTGGATGGCATCACTGACTCGATGGAAGCGAGTCTGAGTGAACTCCGGGAGTTGGTGATAGGGAGGCCTGGCATGCTGCAGTTAATGGGGTCGCAGAGTCGGACACGACTGAGCGACTGAACTGAACTGATAACGCTACTTAAACATTTAAACTGTATTTATTCCACTGGTGTTGCTCTTACTGAAAATATTTTTTGAAATAACACTTATAATTACTGTCTGGCTCTTTAGTACGTGTAAAATCATCCTCTACAGAAATTTTTTTAATCTATGTTAGAATAGATAAAATTCTTCTTTTGGGAAGAAACCTTATTTGGTGCTAAATATTATATAAAACAAGTCAACAAACTGGAAATACCAGAATTTTGGATTTCTTTTTCCTTTAAAAAATTTTGACCAAAGTAATAACTTACATTTTTGGAAGGTGAGATGCTGATTTAGATGGTCTCCCAAGGATGTTTTCTCCTCTAAGAGTAGTGATTGGCAAATTGCCCATGAAAGTAATTCAAGAAGAGTTCTCAAAGTGTTAGAGCAGTGGTATAGTGAAGGAGTAATTGTAAGGGAATACTTTAGTAAGATGATTACTTTCATACTCGTATGTATAAATTCTGACATATGAAAGAAGTCTTTTTCCCATAGTTGCACAATATATGAGCATTGTCAATAGTGTTTGGTCAAGTCAGTTAGGTAATAAGTATTGTGCTCTACTTTTCTAAAGGTTTTGTACTGTCAGTTTTTGGTTACATCCTATTAGTGTTTCCCATAGTTTCCTGTCCTTTTAGCCTTTTTGTT
Organism: Aepyceros melampus; assembly: GCA_006408695.1. Lineage (NCBI taxonomy): Eukaryota > Metazoa > Chordata > Mammalia > Artiodactyla > Bovidae > Aepyceros > Aepyceros melampus. The sequence continues at coordinate 48,149 of SJXQ01001258.1, forward strand.
TGTTTGCCTGTTTTAATGCCGTTGACTTGGACACCATTAATAATAAGTGTTGCCTTGGAGTTACTGCTTTAAATTCATATGCCTGTCATGTTTAGTATGTTGATGAATTAATCAGTTTTCTCACCTCCTTTTCTGCCTTTACTGACCATCTCAGACTCACAAGAACTAGTTAACTTGGCATGTGTTTTGAATGTCCTCAATACTTACCATTTATATTAATCATTAGTTTTACTGAGGCTAAAAAAAAGATAAAGTGGGCAATAGCAGAATCTGTACCATCTGATGTACCATACAACCATTTGATGGTTGCATCCTTTCTAGTTTAAATAGTTAGATCTACTTGTTTTTGCTGTCTTGCACTTTGTTCCAAACAAGACTGAATAGCCTTTCACTTATTTCACTATTTCCAAAAGGCTTTACATTGCTTTGGCTAGTTTTTCTTAACTATGCTCTTTGAATAAGGGGTAGTTTTTTGGGGGTTTCCATGCCAAAGACCTAATGCAGTGTACCAATTTTTTGTTAATTTTTTGATTAAGATATTTTCTGTTGAAATAAGATTGTCTACGCAAATAGGTAGCTAAATAAAAATAATAATATTGCTTTCTAAAGATGGTTGTAAGACCAGGTTTTGTTTGTGAAAAATAGGCTGTCTGTTTTTTACCTTTTTACTTTTATGTAACACTGTCTGTATTGCCATTAAATTATACCTCTCAGGGCATTACACATGCGTGCATGCTAAGTCAATACAGTCGTGTCCAACTCTTTCCGACTTCATGGACTGTAGCCCACCAGGCTCCTCTGTCCATGAGATTTTCCAGGCAAGGATGCTGTAGTGGGTTGCCATTTCCTTCTCCAGGGGATCTTCCTGACCCAGGGATCAAACCCTACATTGCGATTAAGTTTTACTTCTCAGGGCATTTCACATAGAGAACAAAATAAGTTATCCAGTTTTTACCTAATAAGGAGGAGAAACCAAAAGTAATTGTCATATAGTCTTTTCTAGTTATGGTTATATGCCTGTAGTTTAGAATGACAACTCAGGTAAGAATCATCAATGTGTTCTCTTTTTGCATTATAATAGATGGAAATCGGTAACTTTAGTTTTGGGAGTTTTGGTTTTTACCAGAAGTTGTAATTTGGCTCTAAAATACATTTTATAGTATCAAAATCATTTTTAAATTTCTAGCTATTAACTGATTACTTTTATTTTTAATAGTGAATTTATAGCAGAAGAAAGTAATGAAAAATTTTGGCAGTTTTTGGAAACTGTACAAGAATTAGCAATTTATAAGCAAACAGGTAGGTGATGTACATATTTCAACTTTCCAGATATATATTTTTGTGCCTATGTTAGACATGTTTATTGTTTTTAATGGTAATGTTTAAGTGTATATACTTAATTAGGTTAGTAAATCTGAATATTAACTTTGAAGATATTTTAATGGAAACTATTCCAATCATCCATTTCCAAATGTATAAGGTTTTAATACTTTATTATAAGAAAACTTTTATAATTAGCAGCATCTGGGTATTACATTATAATCAAGAAATAGAAATTGTTGAATTATGGTTTTCTTTTAACCTAGATTTCTTTGAAATAGCATTAGTTTTGCATGTAATAATAGTGAAAGAATTTTTTTGCCATAATGCTTTTGCTCCTGAACTCTTAAAGAGATTTTTAATTTTTGCCCTTAACAAGTCAGATAACCTGTATGCTTTCATTTCCTCATTTAGAAAATGGAGTTAATCATTCCTACTTTTTATACCTATATATATATATACACACACACACACACATACAGTTTTAGAATGAACACGTGTTTATTACTGTGTTTCTTAGGGAATGTCAGATGCTGAAATTAGATTTTAGCAGTGAAGGCTGAAAGGTTAATTATTGTTATAAGGAAAGGTTAAAGAAAAAGATTAGTTTACTGTCTCTACAGAGAATAGAATAAATGATGTTAACATAAAACCCCTCAAGACGGAATTTTCTTGCCTTTTAAGAGAGAAAACTTCTTAGTAGGATGATTAAGTACTTTAGGATTTTATTCCTGAGTGTAAATGTAAGATGAACAATGGTTATGAATGTTTGAAGTGTTCATTTACTAGAGCTTGTTTGGCTTGCTAAGTGGCCTTTAAGTTCAAGAATTTTATGATTTTACGAGATAGGCTTAAGATAAAAGAACAGACATACCTTTAATATTTTAAACTGAAATTATTTCCAAAAACAAGTAATTTACTCTTTCAAAAAACTGACTAAAAACCTTCATTATTCAGTAATCTTTATTTGAATCATGAGAGACAGTATGCACTGCTTTAGATACTGAAAATACAAACATGAATAAATGTGATCTGTGTTCTCCAAACCTTGTAATATGATGGAAGCCGCTATGTGTACTAGTCAGTGATCACAGCTTTACTAGGGACGAGTAGGTAGAACATGGAAGTATGTAAAGAGGGGCCTGGTCAGTATTTCAGAGAACAGGATGGCCTTTCCTGTGGTAAGTGCTGGAGTTGAGTTTGGATGACAGGATTTAGTGAAATCATAGGAAAAGGAAGACAAGCGGAAGAGACAACAGGCGTAGATAGCAAGGAGAAACTGTGACCACTTAGAAGTCTACTTGTAAAGCAATGGGAGATTGTTGGTTTTGTATTTATCCCAGTTGAGCTATTTCAGATACTAAAAGATGGTGCTATGAAAGTGCTGCACTCAATATGCCAGCAAATTTGGAAAACTCAGCACTGGCCACAGGACTGGAAAAGGTCAGTTTTCATTCTAATGTAAAGAAAGGCAATGCCAAAGAAACCTCTGACTACCAAACAATTGTACTTATCTCACACGCTAGTAAAGTAATGCTCAAAATTCTCAAAGCCAGGCTTCAGTAGTACATGAACTGTGAACTTCCACATGTTCAAGCTGGTTTTAAAAAGGCAGAGGAACCAGAGATCAAATTGCCTACATCCGTTGGACTATCGAAAAAGCAAAAGAGTTCCAGAAAAACATCTATTTATGCCTTACTGACTATGCCAAACCCTTTGACTGTTTGGATCACCACAAACTGTGAAATCCTGATGTTCAAGCTGGTTTTAGAAAAGGCAGAGGAACCAGAGATCAAATTGCCAACATCCGCTGGATCATGGAAAAAGCAAGAGAGTTCCAGAAAAACATCTATTTCTGCTTTATTGACTATGCCAAAGCCTTTGACTGTGTGGATCACAGTAAACTGTGGAAAATTCTGAAAGAGATGGGAATACCAGACCACCTGACCTGCCTCTTGAGAAACCTGTATGCAGGTCAGGAAGTGACAGTTAGAACTGGACATGGAACAACAGACTGGTTCCAAATAGAGAAATGAGTATGTCAAGGCTGTATATTGTCACCCTGCTTATTTAACTTATATGCAGAGTACATCATGAGAAACACTCGGCTGGAGGAAGCACAAGCTGGAATCAAAATTGCTGGGAGAAATACCAGTAACTTCAGATATGCAGATATGCCACCCTTATGGCAGAAAGCAAAGAAGAACTAAAGAGCCTCTTGATGAAAGTGAAAGAGGAGAGTGAAAAAGTTGGCTTAAAACTCAACATTAAGAAAACAAAGATCATGGCATCTGGTCCCATCACTTCATAGCAAATAGATGGGGAAACAGTGACAGACTTTATTTTGGGGGGCTCCAAAATCACTGCAGATGGTGACTGCAGCCATGCAATTAAAAGATGCTTACTCCTTGGAAGAAAAGTTATGACCAACCTAGACAGCATATTAAAAAGCAGAGACATTACTGTGCCAAGAAAGGTCTGTCTGGTCAAAGCTATGGTTTTTCCAGTAGTCATGTATGGATGTGAGAGTTGGACTATAAAGAAAGCTGAGTGCTGAAGAATTGATGCTTTTGAACTGTGGTGTTGGAGAAGACTCTTGAGAGTCCCTTGGACTGCAAGGAGATCCAACCAGTCCATCCTAAAGGAGATCAGTCCTGAATATTCATTGAAAGGACTGATGTTGAAGCTGAAACTCCAGTACTTTGGCTACCTGATGCGAAGAACTGACCATTTGAAAGGACTCTGATGCTGGGAAAGATTGAAGGCGGGAGGAGAAGGGAACGACAGAGGATGAGATGGTTGGATGGCATCACCGACTCAGTGGACATGAGTTTGAGTAAACTCTGGGGGTTGGTGATGGACAGGGAGGCCTGGCGTGCTGCAGTCCGTGGGATTGCAAAGAGTTAGACGTGACTGAACAGTAATTTTAATTCTGCTATTTGAGATTTAAAAAAGATTAATATATCCAGTTTTCATGATAGCTAAAAAGCAAACACCAGATTTTCTGGCTCTCACTTAAAATCTTGAGTGCCCTTATCTCAAATTTTTTCTTCTCAGTACATTTTTATGGACTTCTTTGGTAGTATTTTCTATTGCAGAAGCTGTCTTGAAAATTGCTTCTATAAATTTGAACCCTTTAAGTCACTTAGGTTTATTAGCATATTTTATACTTAAGTAAAACATCATGTCTGGACAGACGAGGCATTAAGAAGATGGAATATAAGCTCAGGAATACCTAAACTCAAGCATAGGAGATGTATGTATTTCAAGGTTGAACAGCTAAAATGAATTGTATTAAGAATTACTAACACAAAAATATAATTCTGTAGAGGTTGTTCATAATGGTGAGAGTCAAATGCATATTGCCACCTTATTGCTGATCTTGCTAGGCATAGGAAGAAATAATATATATGAGGAATTAAATATGTTAAAAACTATCAGACTTCACTGAATTTGTTTTCAAGACATTATCCTAGAGGATACATTAAAACCCTTACTTATAATTTTCTAGGTTGTTGAATCTCCATGAGGCCTTTTAAATACTCTTCACTGAAGAATAATTTCAGTAATACACTTGCCTAAAACAAATTGTAAATGTTGAACATTAACTTTTTGAACTCAGGTGCTAGTTTCCTGCTATTTCATGAGGACAGTTTACATTATGTGCCAGCATATTAAAACCTTTTAAACATTGAATTACCTGTTTTTAAATGATTTTGTATGATTCTGCCACAGGATTACGTATTTATTATGTCTCAAGATAATTAGCTAACCTGTGTTGTTTTGTGTGGTAAATCAGAAATGTCAACCAAGGTTTATCTGACTCTAGAGTCTATTTTCATTTTTCCATGTTCTCAGCATATAAAAATTCTCAAAGTCCATAAAAACTTTAATAGATTCTATGCAAGTAAAATTGTCTATATGTTTTAAAGGAAAGATTTTTAGAAAAGGTTATGACATTTCTAGCTTAGTTACTTATAACTGAGAACCAGGTTTGGGGTAGGAAAATGTTTGCTGTCTGGATGTGTCACATTTGAAATACTTGTAGAGTATCCAAGTGAGGATATGCAGTAAGCGGATATGAGTGAGAGATTTAAGTTAATAAATCTAAGCTAAAAGATAGGATTTGGAAGTTAGCAACACCAAGAAGGTAGTGGCAGTTATAGGGAGAAAGGATGGAATGAGAAGAAAATAAAGAACACCAGTGTTTAAGAGATAACCAGAGAAGAACATCAGATAGGAGTCTAAGGAGTACAGGTGGAGATAGGCAAAAACCTAGAAAATGTGGTATCATGAAAGCCATGTTGAGTGATAAGTGATAGATCTTCAGTTCAGTTCAGTCGCTCAGTCATGTCTGACTCTTTGCGACCCCATGAATCGAAGCACGCCAGGCCTCCCTGTTCATCACCAACTCCCGGAGTTCACTCAGACTCGTGTCCATCAAGTCGGTGACGCCACCCAGCCATCGCATCCTCTGTCGTCCACTTTTCCTCCTGCCCCCAATCCCTCCCAGCTTCAGAGTCTTTTCCAGTGAGTCAACTCTTTGCATGACGTGGCCAAAGTACGGGAGTTTCAGCTTCAGCATCATTCCTTCCAAAGAAATCCCAGAGCTGATCTCCTTTAGAATGGACTGGTTGGATATCCTAGCAGTCCAAGGGACTCTCAGTTTTCTCCAACACCACAGTTCAAAAGCATCAATTCTTCTGCGCTCAGCCTTCTTCACAGTCCAACTCTCACATCCATACATAACTACTGGGAAACCATAGCCTTGATAGACGGATCTTTGTTGGCAAAGTAATGTCTCTGCTTTTCAATAAGCTATCTAGGTTGGTCATAACTTTTCTTCCAAGAAGTAACCGTCTTTTAATTTCATGGCTGCAATCACCATCTGCAGTGATTTTGGAGCCCAATGGTATGAAATACTAAAGATGAACCAAGTGATATAAATATTAACGTTTATCAACAGAAGAATTAGTAGTGACTTTGAGAGCAGTTTTACTAGTATAGTATGGAAAACTTTAGTTAATTGAGGAAGTAGACATAAAGTATTGTTAAATTTTCCAGGATTGACTATGAGACAAGTAAGATGAGCCAGTAACTAACTCATCAAGTGCTGGTGTGGCTTTTTTTTTTTAATGAGTGATTTATGTATATTAAATGCCAATATGTAAAAAACTGAGTGAAAGGTGAAACTAAAGATGAAAGATATTGAAAGAGCAAAATCATTATTAGCAGGTTAGTTGGTAAGCAAAGACTTAGTTATTTTTAAACATTACCTAAAATATAAAATAGTCCAATGCATTCATGATTGTCTTGCAAGTTAAGTGTAAAATACATATTTTCTTTCTGTAAACCCCTGAATCCTACATCTGTTACTACATTAGAGACAGTTTGGTGGTGGCTTAGACTGTAAAGAATCTGCCTGCAAAAAAAAAAAAAAAGAATCTGCCTGCAGTGCTGGAGACGTGGTTTCAGTCCCTGGGTCAGGAAGATCCCCTGGCGGAGGGCATGGCTACCCACTCCAGTATTCTTGCTTGGAGAATCCCGTGGACAGAGGAGCCTGGCAGTCTACCGTCCATGGGGTCACAGGGAGTCAGACAGAACTGAGCAACTAATAGTGACCTTGACAAATTTTGATGTTTCTGCCTGGTACTACTCAGATTTGTTCCTGTTGACTCACTTCTCTATTTTCATGTAAAACCAATCCATTTTGACTGATATAGTCTTATTTTTGTTCTGTGATTAAATTTTAACTATGTTATTGACCCTATAGCGATTAGGATTTTTTAAAATCATTTTAAAGATAATATCTCTTCTTTAGTTGCTTTTGTGTTGCTTTTACTACCAAAGCAAATCTTGCATTATTTTTTTGACTATTGGAGGGAAACTCAGTATAACTTCCTGAAAAATCACCTGTATTTATTTGAAGTAGAAGTGAATGAGCACACCGAGTCTCATATGATAACTCTTTGAAATACAAGGTTAGGAAAGTATTATTGGCCTGATGAAAAGGTCTATTCACTTCTTAAATATTAATTCCATAAATGTATTAAATGTCTATTTCGTATGCCAAGAGTAGAAAGGTATAATTGAAAGACTAGAATGCCTCAACAGCTCAGCTTAATGGGAAGGATAGCATTAACAAATAATTATGCAAATAATTTTTAATTGCAGGTTAAGAATTGGTCTAGAGATGGTGTAGAGTTCTATGCTGTTCTTCTTCTCCTCTTAAATTTTAAGTAGGGCCTGTATCTGATCCATGTTTTGTAACTCTGCAACCTGGGAGTGAATGTTGGTTCCTTCCACTTAGATTTTAATGGCAAGATTATTTTCATCTGGACTTGTATTGATTGCCTGGATTTCACTGGAAGGTACAAATGAAGTAAATAATAATATGGAGATCTTGATTTTCCCTTTTGTTGTAACACCTTCTGTTCCAAACTTAAAATATGACATTAGTTAGCTGTACACTGAGAGAGGTGCTAATGTGTTGAAATACAAAATACTAACATTCTTTTCTTTTGAATTCTTTTTACAGAATCAGATTATTCTTACAACAACTTAATCCTGAAGAAAGCTGGACAGTTTTTGGACAATTTACATATCAATCTCTTAAAGTTTGCTTTCTCTATAAGGGCATACTCTCCAACTATTCAGATGTTTCAACAAGTATGTACAAATACTTTGTATTTGACAAAGAAGCATACTAGAAACATAAATAAATTTCTTAATGTGAATATCTTTAGTTAAAAAAGATCTACAATTTATAAACCTGGTTCCATAGTCTATCATTGATTATATTTTCATTGTTACCATGATTATAATTAAATATTTCATGTAATTTTATAGTTATTTGATGTATTCAATTCATTCGCTCAGTTGTGTCCGATTCTTTGCGACCCTATGAATTGCAGCATGCCAGGCCTCCCTGTCCATCACCAGCTCCCGGAGTTCACTCAGACTCGCGTCCATCGAGTGACTGATGCCATCCAGCCATCTCATCCTTGGTCGTCCCCTTCTCCTCCTGCCCCCAATCCCTCCCAGCATCAGAGTCTTTTCCAATGAGTCAACTCTTCGCATGAGGTGGCCGAAGTACTAGACTTTCAGCTTTAGCATCATTCCTTCCAAAGAAATCCCAGGGCTGATCTTCAGAATGGACTGGTTGGATCTCCTTGCAGTCCAAGGGACTCAAGAGTCTTCTCCAACCCCACAGTTCAAAAGCATCAGTTTTTCGGCACTCAGCCTTCTTCACAGTCCAACTCTCACATCCATATATGGCCACAGGAAAAACCATAGCCTTGACTAGATGGACCTTAGTCGGCAAAGTAATATCTCTGCTTTTGAATATGCTGTCTAGGTCATAACTTTTCTTCCAAGGAGTAAGCATCTTTTAATAAAGGCAAAATGGTTGTCTGAGGAGGCCTTACAAATAGCTGTGAAAAGAATAGAAGCGAAAGGCAAAAGAGAAAAGGAAAGATATACCCATTTGAATGCAGAGTTCCAAGAATAGCAAGGAGAGATAAGAAAGCCTTCCTCAGTGATTAGTGCAAAGAAATAGAGGAAAACAATAGAATGGGAAAGACTAGAGATCTCTTCAAGAAAATTAGAGATTCCAAGGGAACTTTTCATGCAAAGATGGGCACAATAAAGGACAGAAATGGCATGGACTTAACAGAAGCAGAAGATATTAAGAGGTTGCAAGAATACACAGAAGATCTATACAAAAAGGTTCTTCACCACCCAGATAACCACAATGGTGTGATCACTCACCTAGAACCAGGCATCCTAGAATATGAAGTCAAGTGGGCCTTAAGCGTAACTATGAACAAATCTAGTGTGGTGATAGAATTCCAGTTGAGCTGTTTTAAATCCTGAAAGAAGATGCTGTGACAGTCCTGCACTCAATATGCCAGCACATTTGGAAAACTCAGGAGTGGCCACAGGACTGGAAAAGGTCAGTTTTCATTCCAGTCCCAAAGAAAGGCAATGCCAAAGAATGCTCAAACTACCGCACAATTGCATTCATCTCACACACTAGTAAATTAATGCTCAAAATTCTCCAAGTCAGGCTTCAACAGTATGTGAACCGTGAACTTCCAGATGTTCAAGCTGAATTTAGAAAAGGCAGAGGGACTGAGATCAAATTGCCAACATCTGCTGGATCATCAAAAAAGCAAGAGAGTTCCAGAAAAACATTTCTGCTTTATTGACTATGCCAAAGCCTTTGACTGTGTGAATCACAACAAACTGTGGAAAATTCTGAAAGAGATGGGAATACCAGACCACCTGACCTGCCTCTTGAGAAACCTATATGCAGGTCAGGAAGCAACAGTTAGAACTGGACATGGAACAACAGACTGGTTCCAAATAGGAAAAGGAGTATGTCAGGGCTGTATATTGTCACCCTGCTTATTTAACTTATATGCAGAGTACATCATGAGAAATGCTGGACTGGATGAAGGACAAGCTGGAATCAAGACTGCCGGGAGAAATGTCAACAACCTCAGATATGCAGATGATACCATACTTATGGCAGAAAGCAAAGAAGAACTCAAGAGTTTCTTGATGAAAGTGAAAGAAGAAAGTGAAAAAGTTGGCTTAAAACTCAACATTCAGAAAATTAAGATCATGGAATCTGGTCCCATCACTTCATGGCAAACAGATGGGGAAACAGTAGAAACAGTGTCAGACCATTTTTGGGGGCTTCAAAATCACTGCAGATGGCCATGCAATTAAAAGACACTCCTTGGAAGAGAAGTTATGACCAATCTAGACAGCATATTAAAAAGCAGAAACACTGCTTTGCCAGCAAAGGTCCCTCTAGTCAAGGCTATGGTTTTTCCAGTGGTCATGTATGGATTAAGAGTTGGACTGTGAAGAAGGCTGAGCACTGAAGTTTTGATGCTTTTGAACTGTGGTGTTGGAGAAGACTCTTGAGAGTCCCTTGGACTCAAGGAGATCCAGCCAGTCCATACTAAAGGAAATCAGTCCTGAATATTTATTAGAAGGACTGATGCTGAAGCTGAAATTCCAATACTTTGGCCACCTGATATGAAGAACTGACTCTTGGAAAAGACCCTGATGCTGGGAAAGATTGAAGGCCGGAGGGGAAGAGGATCACAGACGATAAGATGGTTGGATACTGTCACTGACTCAATTGACATGAGTTTGAGTAATCTCTGGGAGTTGGTGATGGACAGGGAAGCTTGGTGTGCTGCAGTCCTTGGGGTCGCAAAGAGTTGGACACAGCTGAGCAACTGAACTGAGATAAGGAAATAATGAGGACAAATCACTGTTGAAATTAAAGAATATTTTAGTTTAATGGGACATTTTCAACTATTTCAAAGCATATTTTCCTACTATAAAGTTGATTTTGGTTAATTGTTTGATTCTCCCTGTGTATAGATATTTTTACTTTAATTAGAGCAATAACTTAATAGTAGTTGATAAGCTATTTTAATCAAAGTAATGTGTGAATTTTAAAAATGATATTGTAATTACCAGCTACTGTAGCTAAGTGTCATCTTTGAAATCTTAGATTGCAGCTGATGAGCCCCCACCAGATGGCTGCACTGCATTTGTTGTTATCCATAAGAAATACACCTGTAAAATTAATGAGATTAAAAAGCTGCTGAAGAAGGCTGCTTCAAGGTAAATTAATGATAGCCTGTAGTAAAAGGAGCAGTTTATAAAGAGAGATGAGGGTTGAAATAGAAATTTCTTGCAATAAAAATTGTAATATTCTAAGACTGTGTTTAAAAGAATGTGCTCTGAATATTTATCTAAGTCTTAAGTCCTTCTCTAAAATATATAAGTACTTTCAATATTTTGTCTTGATTAGCTTTTGATTTTAGGATACCAAAATACCATAAATCATATGAGGAGAGATTTTATATGCATAAGTTAGTTTGTTCAAATACAGACCTCAGAGATATTGTGGCTTCAGTTTCACCTCAATAAAGTGAATACTGCAGTAATTCACTTGAAGTTTTTGGTATCCCAGCGCATGTGAAAGTACATCTACACTAAACCGTAGTCTCTTGAGTGTACAAATGACATTTTGTCTAAAAAAATGTACATCCCTTAATTTAAAAACACTTTATTGCTAATAAGTGCTAACCATCTGAGCCTTCAGTGAGTCTTAATCTTTTTGCTGGGGAAGAGTGTGAAATACTACAAGAATTAGAGAATTACAAAAATGTGACACAGGGAGTGAGCAAGTGCTGTTGGAAGAATGGTACCATAGACTCGTTCAACACAGTTGCCACAAACCTTCAATGATTAATGCAGTTGTCTGTGAAGTGCAATAAATGAAGCAAAAAGCCCAATAAAACGAGATATGCCTGTAAACTTAGAAAACTGTGGATTTATCTAGACTATATCTCTTTAAATATAAATTGAATGTGTACCTTGGAAATTAAAAATTAATAACAAAAATACAGTTACCTCTTTATAAACACATTATTCAAAACATTTTTCTTCTTCCAAGTATTTAATGCAAATGAATATGAGAAGTAAGGAGGGGATTATTAACTTAGTAGTAATTTTTACAGAGTAGTACCTACCAGTAGGTGTTTTACTGCCTGATTGTTTATACTTTAAACAGTATTAAAGTTGTTTCTCTAATTTTGAAAGAGTTATTTATATGTTAGACAGTAATGTATATTTAGTAATCATATTAGTACTTATTTGTTGGAATCTTTCAAATATTTTCTTATATTTCATATTAATTTTAATATACAGAAATTTTTATGTAGCCTGATTTTTCCTTTATGTGTGTATGTTTTTATACTGAGACAGTTTTTTCCAAACTTGAGTAAGAGATTTTATTAATATTTTCCAGTAGCTTTCTTAAAGTTTTTATTTTACCTTAAACTTTTAATATATGTATAATTTATTTTCATGGAAGGCAAGGATCCAGTCAGATCTTCCCCCCCTCAGGTGCTAGTCAGTTATTATATTCATCGTATTTATACTATGATCTATTTTATAATTGTTTGTTTTATACTGTTATGTTTCTTGTAACAGTGCTATGTTGTAAGTATTTATTGCTTTAGTAATTTATTCCAGTGTCTCACAGGACAATTTCCTCTTCATAGCTGCTTTTTTTCCCCCCTCCAAAAGTTCTTAGCTCTGCGCTCGTTGATGCTTTCAGACTAACATTAGAGTCCTTTTTCTCCTGTCAAACTGACTCCCTAAAAAACCTGGGTAGAGTTTTAATTAGAATTATGTTAAATCTATTAGTTAATTTAAAGAATTTAAATGTTTACTATGTCAAATCTCAGTAGATAACATCATATGTCTTCTGTTCACTCCTTTTAAAACTTTGAAGTTTTATACTCTTCTGTTTTTAGAATCAGAAATAATTGTTCTATTTTATGAACTGTTTTTTACCTATTAAGATGAATTCAAAGTTTCTCTCTTTGGACATATTATGTAATATATTTTAAACTATTATACCTTCTTTGTGTTGCTAGGGAAAACTATTTGTTAATGGTGTGGTATTTTTGTTGATTGCATATGCTTTTATTAAGGCTCATTTTTCTACTTTAATGAGATTAGCTGTTATTTAACTATTTATGCCAATTTTAATGTTATTCTAACTACATATAGTGTATTAGGCAACCATCTGTAAGAGTTAATTTAGCATGGGAGTTATATATTCCTCTAAAGCATTAATAGACTGACTCCAAAACTGTCTGCCCTAATGTGGTTTTTTTTTTCCCTAGTGCATTTTATAAAGGGAATTTTGAAAACTTTTTGTTTATAGTTGCTATTGGTTTCTGACTTCTGATGTCTGATATTTCAATTTTCTTATGGAAACTAAAATTTAAATATTTAATTTTTAGATATTAAATCTAAATTAATTTAAGATTTAACACAAAGTTAACATCAAGCTGTTAGGAGAGGCACCCTGCCATAGACCTGTGAATTCCTGCATATTCTTGCTGGGTCTGACAAGTAAAAAAGGCAAGGTCTGGACCACTTTTTACTTGAACCATTTTTCATGGTTGTGTTTATAGTGAGCAACCTTGAAGAATTACATAATTCCTAATTTTGAAAAGAAATTTCAAAATTTTGCTTTTGAAAAGAAGAGTGGGGTTGTTATAAAACAGTGATTTCCCAGGTACAGTGTTTCTTGTACACCCACTGTTTGTGTAGGGTCCATATTTTGTTACACACACTCTGTTGTGAAACTTAGGGAGCAGGTGTAATGTTCATTCTGCTTGCTATGCCCTAAGCAATAAAGTTCTTTGTCTTTGACATTGACACAAGAGTCTCATGTCTTCTGCCAGACATGGGACTTCTGCCAGACGTGAGGCATGACAGAAGCCCAACTTACTACTTTTTAAGTATGCTGAAACCAAGCCACAGCGCTTTTAGAGTTCTTGACGGTTTTAGAAACAAGAGTGGAATGTTGACAGCCAACGTGGCTTTCTGGGAGAGGAAGAACAAGGCCCCCCTGGGTTGAGGAGACAAAAGCTCAACACTTGAATTTCTTTCCTGCTGGCTCCTCTCTCTTCCCCTGCTGTTCTTCAGTCCCTGTGCCTCTGGCTGGGTGATAGCAGTCTTCTGATACCTGCTACTGTAGCTCCTCATACAGAGTTTTAGGTCTTCGTTACTTCAGGAAAAGGCACCCAGACTCAACTGATGCGGTTTGGAAGATGCGCATAATGGTAAAGGGAATTAAAATGATCTTTAGGCCAATTTGGGCTCCCCAGGTGGTGTTGTGGTAAAGAACCCACCTGCCAGTGCAAGAGATGTAAGAGACACAGGTTCGATCCCTGAGTCGGAAAGATCCCCTGGAGGAGAACATCCCACTCCAGTATTCTTGCCTGGAGAATCCCATGGACGAAGGAGCCTGGTGGGCTATGGTCCATGGGGTTGCAAAGAGTCAGACACGACTGAAGCGACTTAGTGTGCACACTAGGCCAGTTCAGTGTACTTTATTTTTACTGTTTTGGTTCCCACATCTGAATCTGTAACTGGTATTGATATTGTACAAGTATATGCTTTGAGTGATGTGAACGCTCATGAAGTCTAAAGGGAGATGCTCTCATTGGGAGACTACCACATGTAGTACATTCCCAGGTGGTCCAACAGAAACAACATAGAATCCCAGGAGGAGAAGAGGAAATCACAACTTCAGTTACAGACTGAATGGCTGCCTGAGTGCACAGGAATGCAGTTTCCGAGTACAACAGCACCACCTGCCTGACTCAGCCATCAAGTACACCCCTTTTAAAAAGATAACTTACTGCTAGGCTTTAGTTGAAACTGAACTGACTCAGGAAGCCTTGTAACTACTATCTGATGTTTACATTTTGGCCTAAGTCAACTAGGATTCAGTGACTAACAGGGTGGAAGGGACCCAGCAATTGTCTCTGGTCAAGTGGAAATAGTATATTCAAGAGCACTGCTACTTTAACCTTTTGTGATCTTAGTGTTACATGGTAAAGGGGCAGCAGTTCTCCTTTGGGACCAAGCACATGCCCCAGTCCCTTACCTGAAGTAAAATTTCTGACTCCAAGTGGGGCCCTCAGTTCTCTTATTCCCTTAAGGCTTGCATCAAATTATTGATACATTCAGCTCAGTTTGAAGTTGATGGTGTCTTAGGGTTTCTGCTGCTTTTCATCCAGGCTCTGTGTGTGCTAAGTTGTGTCAGTCATGTCTGACTCTGCGACCCCATGGACTATAGCCTGCCAGGCTTCTCTGTCCATGGGATTCTCCAGGCAAGAATACTCAAGCGGGTTGCCATGCCCTCTTCCAGGGCATCTTCCTGACCCAGGGATCAAACCTGCATCTCTTATGTCTCCTGCACTGGGAGGCTAGTTCTTTACCATTGATGCTACCTGGAAAGTCCTCATCCAGGCTGCATCTATGTAAAACCAAAAGCAGATGGGGACAGAATTCAAGGCAGTTCTCTTATCTCTGAAGAATCCTTGACCTCTAATGAAACTTGCTACATTTTATTGACCCTGAGCTGTTGCCAGTGACCTACCTATCTGGTCTTCCACTTGGAAGATGATCAACTGGCAGATTAGAGGCACCACTCTTTGGTTTCATGATTTATTTCTCATACGCTCTTTACTTTCAGTTCTTGTTTGTGTTTTGTTTTCATTTTAGGCCCAGACCCTATCTGTTTAAAGGAGATCACATATTTCCTACAGACAAAGAGAATTTACCAGTGATTATTCTCTATGCAGAAATGGGTACAAGAGCATTTCGTAAATTTCATACAGTGTTGTCTGAAAAAGCTCAAAATGGGGAAATTTTTTATGTTCTTCGGCATTACATTCAGGTACATGCTTGCTTTATTCAAGATTACTTTGGCTATAAAAACTTTTTTATAACTGTTTTTTATAATTTCTCTACTAGATTTTACATAATAACTTCTAGAATACTTATATCTGATAACACAACTATCAAATGTGAATTTTATGTGGAAAAATATATTGGGATTCTGTGTCTTTTCTGGAAAGTATCCTGTTTGTTTCTTTCCCTTATATATATATCTGGAACAGATTTACAACTTGGATAAAAAACAAAACCTTACAATAATAGGATGTATAATATTTGGTAGGACTAATAAACATAGTTACTTTTAATGAAAATGTATTATAATGAGGAAATCTAACTTGATATATTGATAGTATATATTAGTTCATTGTGCTGAGCGTTGTACAGGAATGCTCTCAAACCAGTCTGTTTGAAAGGCTGCTTACTTATTCAAGTTTCAGATCAAAGGTGTTGTATTATCCCCCACTCCCCGACTCTCACTGCTATCACACTCTAACACATTATTCTATTTTTAATGACTTCAGAGAACTTATTACTGTGCTACCTCAGATTTTATTTAACACCTCCACCCTCCACCAACACACACACACACCAAAACTCTCACCTCACACACTAAAATGGCCCTTAGAAGGACTTTGCTTTTTTACTTCATATTCCAAACATGGAAAGAGTGTTTTAATTGGCACTTCCCAAATATTCATGATAAGTATTAATATACAGTTCCTCTGTATCCATGGTTCAGAACCTGCAGGTTCAACCAACCAAGGATTATATAATAGTGTAGTTTACAATTGGAAAAAAAATCCATGTATAATTAGATCATTGCAGTTTACACAGTTCAAACCTATGTTGTTCAAAGGTTTGATCTGATTTGCTATCAAATCATTATATTTATTGTACACCATAAACTAATATAATGTTATATGTCAATTATATCAGAAAAAGAATGTGAGATTACAGTATATGTTTATCTTTTTTAAAGAAGTCCCCAAGTGATTTTAATATGCTCCTGCTGGGTGGCATTTTCATCTGTTAAGAATCAGTGTCCCAGGCTGTTCTTTGGAGAATGTGACCATTAAATATACTTCTGTGAAAGCATACTCAACAGTTATCTGGGTACTTTGTAGCATCAAATTATAACCTATTTAATTAATTACATATTGTGCATCCAGAATAATTATACTGTAAATCTAGTCAACATGTAATTCTAATAAAAATAGACTTATTCACGCTACCTTTTGAACAGATGCTTTTTTTGTAGGGAAAGAAGAAATAGGATGATGAAGAAAGATTCCTCTCAACAGTTGATTTAGCTTGTGAGAATTTTTGGTTTGCAAATCCAAAGTTATTAAACTACAATTCAGATTTTTATATTAATGCATTTTCAAATAGAGAAAGTAAATATGAAATTAATGAACATTTATCTTTATTACTGAGGAGCTAATACTGTTCCACAACTGATGATGAAAATTGGTTATGTGAAATTGCATTTCTTTCATGAACTATAAGAAGATTTGTGAATTTAGAGCATAGGCACCAACTAATTGTCTTTTGAGTGGACAGTCAAAATGTATTTTTAAATTGAGCTATATGAAATTGAAAACTCTTTAAAAGACTTCAAACTTTGCCAGATTACTATAAACAACTCAGTTTTCTCATGCTATCTTTTATTATAGCATGTGCCTGAGAAATTAGCAAATTGAATTTTAGCATGGCAGCAATGTTAAACACTTTCTGCATATCTGAACCTAATTCTTATGTCATCTTATTTGAAAATAAAATAGTCCAGGAATAGTCACTCAGGTTGTATCAGGTCAGTCACTCAGTCGTATCTGACTCTTTGCGACTCCATGAATCGCAGCATGCCAGGCCTCCCTGTCCATCACCAACTCTCAGAGTTCACTCAGACTCGCGTCCATCGAGTCAGTGATGCCATCCAGCCATCTCATCCTCTGTCGTCCCCTTCTCCTCCTGCCCCCAATCCCTCCCAGCATCAGATCTTTTCCAATGAGTCAACTCTTTGCATGAGGTGGCCAAAGTATTGGAGTTTCAGCTTTAGCATCATTCCTTCCAAAGAAATCCCAGGGTTGATCTTCAGAATGGACTGGTTGGATCTCCTTGCAGTCCAAGGGACTCTAAAGAGTCTTTTCCAACACCACAGTTCAAAAGCATCAATTCTTCGGCGCTCAGCCTTCTTCACAGTCGAACTCTCACATCCATACCTGACTGTTGGAAAAACCATAGCCTTGACTAGACAGACCTCAGTCGGCAAAGTAATGTCTCTGCTTTTGAATATGCTACCTAGGTTGGTCATAACTTTTCATCCAAGGAGTAAGTGTCTTTTAATTTCATGGCTGCAGTCACCATCTGCAGTGATTTTGGAGCCCCAAAAAATAAAGTCTGACACTGTTTCCACTGTTTCTCCATCTATTTCCCATACTTATTTTTAAGGCTTGGGGGAAGTTTAGGGAGGAAAGAAGAGAGTGAAAAGAGTAGTATAATATTAAGATTTCCTTTCCATTTGGTGTCTGCCTCTTCCTCTGTCATGTGTAGGATTGCAAAACTGCCCTCATGCAGACCTTAGTTAAGCCAAGGCAGAACATCTTCATAGTTCAGTTAGTTCCGTCGCTCAGTCATGTCTGACTCTTTGTGATCCCATGAATTGCAGCATGCCAAGCCTCCCTGTCCATCACCAACTCCCGGAGTCTACCCAAACCTTTATTCATCGAGTCAGTATGCCATCCAGCCATCTACTCCTCTGTCGTCCCCTTCTCCTCTTACCCCCAATCCCTCCCAGCATCAGGGTCTTTTCCAGTGAGTCAACTCTTTGCATTAAGTGGCCAGAGTATTGGAGTTTAAGCTTCAACATCAGTCCATCTTCACAGGAGTTTGCTAAGTACTAGGTTAAACAAGTTTTCAAACCCATGGAAGAATATGCCAAATGGTAATGATTATAGCACAACTGATACGAATTCAGTCTAGAAGCCAGAAAGAACCTTAGACATCTTCTAAAAAGTTTACATGTATTCATCCAGGTTGCTTACTTTTTAAAAAAATATGACTTCTTTTTCTTCATATGGTAATTTCTAGAAGTACATTTTATGTTTGCCCTTAATATATAAGGTGAAAGAAAGTAAGGTACCAAATTCTGATGACAAATACTTCAGACAACTCAGTTTTAGGCAAATTGTGACCTCTCACTGCAAAGATAGGTGCTAACCTGTGGCATTTGGTATATTTTAATCATCTAGAAACATGAAGAAAGAACTGAATAGTTTGCTCAAGGCACTGAGTTTTTTTTTGTTTCCTTTGCCTCTGCTTTCCAGTATTTGCTTTTGGGGACACTCTAGTTGCCCTCCATTCAGACATGACTAGCAAATGAAAGCACTTACTGGTTTAGGAAATGCTGTGTAGTTCTCCCCAAAGAGTACAGTTTTGTCGAAACTCACTTGTATTGGATACTCTGTTAATTAACTCATGGGAAAGATGGCAAAATTATCATGGTATAACAGAAAAAGATCAAATACTTTTTTCATTGTAAAAGAGTAATTAAAGCATTAGTGTCATGACAAAGGTTTTAGAAAGTAAAGAAGTGGTCATCAACAAGTCTCTAGTTCCTTGATAAACTGTCTCTAGAGAGAATATAAATATCCCCTGAATAGCAGTATTTCACAGTGATTAAAAACTTCAGTATTAATGATTTACCTTCATGTCCTAACACACAGTCATTCTGAATTCAAAAGCAGGTGTTTGACAAATATTTTCTCTCTTTTAAAAAAAAAATATGTTTGAACAGAAACCATCCTCACAGAAAATGTATTTATCTGGCTATGGTGTGGAGCTAGCGATTAAGAGTACAGAATACAAAGCATTGGATGATACTCAAGTCAAAAGTAAGTTTATTCTCTATATTTGAGTAAAAAACTTTACATACTTCCATTTAATCCTACACATGTTAATTTGAGTCTGGAGGCAATTTAATTTTAAACTAAAATGTATTTCATGTTATTATGCTCTCAGAAATTTCAAAAATTGGAAGTAGCATATTATTTTTGTTATATTCAATGGCTTCCCAGTCATTTTCAGCAACATATAAAAATTGATACTACATGTAAGATATGTAGAAGCAATCGGTGAGGCTGCTTATGACTATGAGGGGGCTCATCCAGTTCAGACTGACCTGTGATATACCTAATCATACCCTGGGGGCAAGGATTGCAGATCTAAAGGGGTTGTGTCATGGTAAACCTGAAACTCATTGGTAGCACTGGCTTACAAAGCTTGGTCTGAAGTATTTATTTTTAATAAAGTTAGTTTTGTGTTATGTTTCTGTTTTGAAATGGGATGGGGAAGTCCTGTGAATATTTGGTTAGATTGATTAGATCAGCAGTCTACCAATCCAGTATCTATGTTCTGTGTACTGAATGCATGCTCTAGATGAAAGAATCTGAAGACCTAAAAACAAAGAACTTTTCAGATTCTTATGGAAATCTTTTATTACCTGGCTCATTGGAAATTTATTTATACCTGATTCTTGGTTAAGAATTTCTAATTTATTCTGTAACGTGCTCTCTGATGCTGCTTCTGCTTCAGCTTTGTTTTTCTATATTCAAGCTCTGGTCCTGGAGGCCTTGCTCTGATTACAGCTTAGCTCTAGTCCCTCCTACTGAATGTTCTACAGATCAACATCTGTATGATTGCAATTGAAATCCTGCTGGTTGCTGAAAAAGTGTAGCAGAAATAGTAATGCCCAGATTTTTTATATTTCCATATAGTTTGATATTGCTCTACAGTGCTTTATAATTTAGTGTCTTGTTTAGTGCTTCCCACTGGTAAAGAATCTGTCTGATAGAACGGGAGGCATGAGAGACTTGGGTTCCATCCTTGGGTCAGGAAGATCCCTGGATCAGAGCATGACAACCCACTCCAGTACTCTTGACTGGAGAATCCCATGGAGAGAGGAGCCTGGTGGCCTGCAGTCCATAGGATTGCAAAGAGTTGGACACGACTGAAGTGACTTAACACCCACATGCACACACATAGTCGTGCATTTAACAGTCATGGTAGTAACATAGGCATTTTCTAACTGTCCTTGGGCTTGTAGAAGTTTCTTTAAAAAGTCATGTGATTACATATATTACCTATATTACAAACTGCAGGTTAACTTTTATCATATATTTGTAATATATCTTCTTTCCATTCTACCTGCCACTCCTTTAGTTCACTTCTTTTTTTCCCCTTTGCTTATGACTATCAGGCTTCCGACTGACCTTCTCTTCAGGACCCTTAATCCTCTCATCTCCAAAAGAGAATAATCCATCTGTTCTTCACAGTACTTTCTGATTGAACTTCCTGTGTTCAATCAGAACTTCTGACATTGTTATTCTACCAATTAGAAACCCTTAGTTACCTAAATAACTAAGTAACCCTAGTGGTTCCTTGTAACCTCCTCATAAGTTAAAGTCCTATAACACAATGGAGCTTTCCACAGCCTGGCTTCTTTCTGCCTTCTCACTGCCTCTCAGACCTCTCATTTGTACCCTGTGGTCCTGTAACACTGCACTACTATATAGAACAATCTTCTGTTTCCTGGATGGGTCCATGTATTGCTCTGTGCCAAGCCTTTATGACCTCTGGAGTACTTTCATCCCTTAGCATATGCTGTTCAAAAGCATCAATTCTTTGGCACTCAGCTTTCTTTATAGTCCAACTATCACATCCGTACATGACTACTGGAAAAACCATAGCTTTGACTAGACGGACCTTTGTTGGCAAAGTAATGTCTCTGCTTTTGAATATGCTGTCTAGGTTGGTCATAACTTTCCTTCCAAGGAGTAAGCATCTTTTAATTGCACGGCTGCAGTCACCATCTGCAGTGATTTTGGAGCCCAAAAAAAAAGAGTGTCACTTTCCACTGTTTCCCCATCTATTTGCCATAAAGTGATGGGACCAGACCATGATCTTTGTTTTCTTAATGTTGAGTTTTAAGCCAACTTTTTCATTCTCCTCTTTCACTTTCATCAAGAGGCTCTTTATTTATTTATTTATTTTTANCCTCATTCCATAGTTCATCAGGCACTCTATCTATCAGATCTAGATCCTTAAATTTATTTCTCACTTCCAGTGTATAATCATAAAGGATTTGATTTAGGGCATACCTGAATGGTCTAGTGGTTTTCCCCACTTTCTTCAATTTAAGTCTGAATTTGGCAATAAGGAGTTCATGATCTGAGCCACAGTCAGCTCCTGGTCTTGTCTTTCTTGACTATATAGAGCTTCTCTATCTTTGGCTGCAAAGAATATAATCAGTCTGATTTCCGTGTTGACCATCTGGTGATGTCCATGTGTAGAGTCTTCTCTTGTGTTGTTGGAAGAGAGTATTTGCTATGACCAGTGCATTTTCTTGGCAAAACTCTAGTAGTCTTTGCCCTGCTTCATTCCATATTCCAAGGCCAAATTTGCCTGTTATTCCAGGTGTTTCTTGACTTCCTACTTTGGCATTCTAGCCCCCTATATTGAAAAAGATATCTTTTTTGGATGTTAGTTCTAAAAGGTCTTGTAGGTCTTCATAAAAGTGTTCAACTTCAGTTTCTTCAGCGTTACTGGTTGGGGCATAGACTTGGATAATTGTGATATTGAATGGTTTGCCTTGGAGACGAACAGAGATCATTCTGTTATTTTTGAGATTGCATCCAAGTACTGCGTTTCCGACTTTTTTGTTGACCATGATAGCTACTCCATTTCTTCTGAGGGATTCCTGCCCACAGTAGTAGATATAATGGTCATCTGAGTTAAATTTACCCATTTCCAGTCCATTTTCACTGATTCCTAGAATGTCAACATTCATTCTTGCCATCTCCTGTTTGACCACTGCCAATTTGCCTTGATTCATGGACCTGACATTTCAGGTTCCTATGCAATATTGCTCTTTACAGCATCGGACCTTGCTTCTCTCACCAGTCATATCCACAACTGGGTATTATTTTTGCTTTGGCTCCATCCCTTCATTCTTTCTTGAGTTATTTTTCCACTGATCTCCAGTAGCGTATTGGGCACCTGGGGAGTTCCTCTTTCAGTATCCTATCATTTTGCTTTTTCATACTGTTCATGGCATTCTCAAGGCAAGAATACTGAAATGGTTTGCCATTCCCTTCTCCAGTGGACAACATTCTGTCAGACCTCTCCACCATGACCCGCCCATCTTGGGTGGCCCCAAGGGCATGGATTAGTTTCATTGAGTTAGACAAGGCTGTGGTCCTAGTGTGATTAGTTTGACTAGTTTTCTGTGAGTATAGTTTCAGTGTGTCTGCCCTCTGATTCCCTCTTGCAACACCTACCATCTTGCTTGGGTTTCTCTTACTTGGACGTGGGGTATATCTTCACATCTGCTCCAGCAAAGCACAGCCACTGCTCTTTAACTTTGACGAGGGGTATCTCCTCACCGCCACACCTCCTGACCTTGAACGTGGAATAGCTTCTCTAGACCCTCCTGTGACCACGCAGCCACCACTCCTTGGACGTGAGGTTGCTCTTCCCTGCCACTGCCCCTGGCCTCGGGCATGGGGTAGCTCCTCCTGGCTGCAGCCTCTAACCTCGGATGTGGGGTATCTCCTCTCGGCCGCACTAAGTGCACTGGTCGCAGCCGCCCTCACTAAGTGAAGACATTACTATGAAAGGTTAAATAAGACTGGTAGAAAAAAAGGGAGAATGTGTTATAACTTAAGGGAGAAGGTAAACTTTGAGGATCCAAAAGCTCACTAGAAGGGTGGAATGGTGAGAGAGATGGGAGGGAATTTCAATAGGGAGTGGACATATGTATACCTATGGCTGATTCTTGTTGCTGTTTGACAGCAAACAACACAATTCTGTAAAGCAGTTATCCTTCAGTTAAAAAATAAATTAAAAAAAAAAAGCTACATTCAATTCTAAAAACAAAACAGCAACAGAAAATCACAAAAGCTCAAATTCTAAAATGGTACATGGCTAGATGTGGAGTTACATTGAAATGATAGGTTTTTGCTCAATAAAGGATGCTAAAGGCAAATAAGGTGATAAATGACTGTTAGAGACAATATTTGAATTTTGTAAAATCAAGAAGTGGTTAATTTCTAGGATTAAAAACAAGAAAAAGGTCGAAAATCAAATGGATAAATGGACAAAAGTTATGGGTTGATAATTTAGATGGAGGAAGCCTGGTTTGCTGATTACTAAAGTAGTAATTCAGGAAATAGAAATGAATTTACATCTGAAATATAATTTTATATTCATCAGGTTAGTCATGATTACAAAGAAGCATTCTACTAAGTGAGAGGTTGTGGGTGGCTCTGATGTTCATGCTCTGTGAGAATGTAAATGGTACATTTTTCCTTTCTAGGAGTTAGTTTTAGTGAGAGTAATACTGTGCCAGCTTTATGACCTTCCACCCCCATGGACATATATGCCAGGCAGTCCTTTTTCTCTTGCTTGCTTCTTTTTATCATATTTTATATCTCTTTCCATGTTCAGATTTTCACATTGATCTGCTTTGAGGAATTCATTGCTTTTTAATCATAACCAAATGATCAGGATATACTTCTACTAACTATCCAGATTAGACATTAGGTATACATGATAACTTGCCATCAGCCAGGAGATTTTTTCATAGTCACTAAGGAAACATTTTTAGGGTTTATGTCAGCCATTGTGGGAAAGGAGAAATAAGGGCAGAGTAGGTTTCTATCATTAGGAGAGTGCAAAGTATGCTGTGGGGATTGCATAGTAAGGAAAAATCACACAATTAGAAATAGTGAACTAGATATAAATACAAGTCTCAAACACAATATTGATATAGCAAAGATAAATTTTATATATTTTAAATAAAATTTTTATTTCTATTACATATATATATATATATATGTTTGATTCAGACTAATAATTTGTTTCAGCTAAGAGAATGGAAATGAAACAGAGGATGGTGAAGGTAGTCAGTTAACATATGGAGAGATAGTCTTTCATTATCCAGGATTCTCTATGTTGCCAAGCATGGATAGCATGTAATTCACTGTGCTTCTGTTGCCCTCAGGCCACTGAAGGAGCTAAGTCCTAAGTTCTAAGAAGAATGGTCACAGCATAATGCCATTTATGTAAATTAGTGCATGAGATACAAACCCATTTGAGATATTATGCATGCATGCAAGCTAAGTCGCCTCAGTCGTGTCTGACTCTGTGTGACCCTATAGGAAATATGTACGTGGTCTTTGTCTTCAGCTCCTGGCCAGAGTTTCTAAAATCTTTGCAATTTCCTAAAGTAATACAAGTGATGGGAACATCTTTTGTTTGAATATTTGATCTTTGACCCTGGTTCCTGACACAGGGTGTCTAAGTTTCTTAGAAGTTCCTAGGTGATAAGGAGTGTCTTTTGTTCCATGGGGTTACTCTTGATGGGCTCCTTTATGGCTTCATGTTGGAGGCAGATCACCAGAAAAACCAAACCATAATTAGAAGCTTGGAACTTTAAATCCCCATACCTCATCCTCTGGGGAGGAAAGAAAGGTTGGAGACTGAGTCAATAATTCATCATCCCTGTGTAATGAACCCTCCATAAAGACCTTTGAACTATAGGATTTGGAGAACTTCTAGGTTGGTGAGCATTTATCCATGTTGGGATATATGTAGGGAGGTGGTGCACCCCAACTCCACAGAAACAAAAGCTCCTGCTCTGGACCTTGCCTTATGACTTTCATTATCTGGCTACTTGTCTATATCCTTTATCATGTTCTTTATTATACTGTAAAACCTGTAAATGTAAATAAGTGATCCCTTGAGTTCAGTGAAACATCCTAGCAAATTACTGAAGTAGGGGAGGAGGTCATGGACTATAAAACAATTTATAGTCAGTCGATCAAAAGCACAGGTGACAACCTAGACTTATGATTGGCCTCTAAGGTGGAGACAGTTTTATGGGAAGAGGCATCAGTTATCTACTGAATTGTAGGACACTGAGCTGGTATCAGAAAACTAGCCAGTGTGGGAAAAAAAACCCCTATGCATTTGGTGGCCAGAAGTATCGTGTGTAGTAGAGGAGAAACATTAGCGTTTTTCAGTATTTACATGCTAATTTTAAGAAATTATTATTTTATATGTTGATATTAATATAAAATTAATGTCACAAAGAGTCGGACATGACTAAGCGACTGAACTGAACTGAATATATAGTATTAATATAATATTAAATAGTATAACATTATTTAATATAATAATAATTTCTTAAAATTAGCATGTATGTTTATAAAATGGCATACTGAAAAATGCTCATGTTTCTCCACCTGACGCTAAGAACTGTTTCATTGGAAAAGGCCCTGATGCTAGGAAAGATTGAAGGTAGGAGGAGAAGGGGATGACGGAGGATGAGATGGTTGGATGGCATCACCAACTCAATGGACATGAGTTGAGTAAGCTCTGGAAGTTGGTGATGGACAGGGAGGCCTGGCATGCTGCAGTCCATGGGGTCCCAAACAGTTGGACCCCTTTAACTGAGCAACTGAACTGAACAGAACTGAACTGAAGTCCGTATAGTTGAAAAATATATAACTAAAAGATGTATAATATAGTGGTTCACAATTTTTAAAGGTTATATTCCACTTATAGTTACTATAAAATATTGGCTATATACCCTTGTAACTTATTTTATGCCTAAAATTTTGTACCTCTAATGGCTTTGTTGCCCCCTCCTCCCTCTCCTCACTAATAACCACTAGTTTGTTCTCTATATGTGAGTCTGCTTCTGGTTTATTATATTGACTAGTTTTTGGGTGTTTTAGGTTCCACATTTAAGTGGTATCATATAGTATTTATCATTTAAATCTGATTTATTTCAATAGATGCCAGTGTAGTGCCTTCCAAGTCCATCCATACTGCTGAAAATTGCAAAATTTCATTCTTTTTATGACTGAGTAATATTCCACTGCATATACTCACTGCATCTTCTTTATCCATTCATTTGTTGTTGGACATTTACATTTCTTCCACATCTTAACTATTGTAAATAATGCTACTATGAACATTTCAGTGGATGTATCTTTTTGTATTAGTGTTTTTAATTTTGCATATATACCCAGGAGTGGAATTGCTGGTTCTAATTTAAAGATATATATTGAAACAGAGCAGGTACTTGAGGGAAGGGGGCGTGAGTGATGGGAACTGGAGTGGAGAGTAAGGATAAGGGGGAAAACATATAACAACCAATAGAGAATTCCACATTTCTTTCCAGCATTTCTCAAACAAAGGTAGACTTTAAAGATTTGTTACATTTTAATTTTTTATTGGCCTTTACCTTGAAAATAGTAATGAAACAAGTATAGGACCCAGATTAGAAAACATAGTTTTGTTTTGACCATTCTAACTAGATGAGCCATCACTGCCCCCATGCTCACATTCCTTAGCTACAAAATAATGATGCTACTGATCTTTCATATTTTGAGGTCAATCAGATGAGTTCTAATATGTAATAGTGCTTTGTAACTGTCAAATATTTTCTAATGTTAATTTAACTCTCTTTGTAGCAAGTTGTCACACATAGAATCTTTGTGTCCTTTTAGTAAACCAAGTTAGAAATTGAAAAGGAAGTCTCTCTTACTCTCACATGGTTCTCCATTCATCTGAAAACAAATGTTAATCATAATTTTTTTGTTCAATTAGGAACAATTTAGTGCAGTAGTTTAGAGCTGGCCTCAGACTGGATTAGCAATGAGCCCCCACTTGCTGTCAGTGACCTGGGGAAACTGACTTAAATGTATTTTATTTTATTGAAGTATAGTTGACTTACAATATTATGTTAGTTTCAGGTGTGCTGCACAGTGATTCAGTCATATATTCCTTTTGAGATTCTTTTCTAAGTTATTAAAAAATATTGAATATATTTCCCTGTGCTGTACAGTAGGTCCTTGCTGGTTATGACTTAAGCTTTTTAAGTTTGGGACACGACTGCGCGACTGAACTGAATGAACTGAACTGAAAGGTGAGGGCGGTCATACTTACCTCTAGGTAGTTTAAGAGAATAATATGAGGTAATGAATATAATGTGTTTAAAATAGTCCCTGTTACAGAGCATTTAGCAAATGTCAGTTGCTGTTATTATTATTTATCATTTAATTAAGGTAAAACTCAGTGATTGACTCTGGCTACTCTCTTCGCCCATGCTTTTTACAGTAAATAATCCAAGTTGATTCCAAAAAATATCAAGGAAAACAAAAACAGATAAAACTAATAGGAGGAAAGGTCTTCTGAAATATTAAGAGCATGTAAGATAAATATGTTTTACTTACCCATATGGCTAACATCCATACAGTCTTTTGGTTGAATTCTAGTCTACTCAGGTATTTCCAACTCAGGAAGAAATTTACTCTAGTGCCCTCTCTTTTTTTCTTTCTTTTAATTCTGTCTTGTCTCTAGTTCAGAGAGAATTTAGAGCTATGACTGGGTTATGGTCCCCCCAGCTATTTCATCTTTAATATCAATATTTTTTGACATTTAAATTAAAAATAGCATCCATGAGTCTGTTTTGACTTTAAAAGTAATAATATGTTTGTGCTGGGAATTTTGGAAAATATAGAAAAAGATAAGGGTAAACTTGAAATCACTTATATTCACATTATCTAAAGAATGAAGGTTGATATTTTAAAGTAAAATCACTGTTTAACTACTTATATTTGACAGAAGAAAGAATACTAAAATGTAACTGAAGGGGATATTAAACTTAGTTCATTTTAAAAATATGAATTCATTCCTAGAAGAAGTTCCTATTAAAGTTAAAATAAAAAATTAAGAAAAAAAATGAAAAGATTTCAGATACACTTTATTGTTGTGATTATTGTTATTGTGACTGAAACTGCAGATTTCTTAGAGAGCATAGAGTTGAGTTTCCAGATGGTAAAAGTTAGGTACTATCTCATAAAAATCAGCTCACCTTTCATTAACTGCAAAAATTATTTGAAGTTCAAGCCCACTTTTAGAAACTACTCTCTAAGAGAAATTAATACAGAAAGATTTATCTGTAAGCACAATGTATGGTAAATGACAAATTACACTTTTAGAAAACACACATACTATGAATTAGGAGTACTAGTTAGTCTGATTTGTCCTTCTGAATTATATAACTAAGTGTTTGGCTTTGTTGTTTCAGAAAGCTTTATTATTTTCATGTGCTCAAAATTACTTCATATATGGCTTTGTTTAGATTATAACTTTATTTTTTTCTATTAGAAACTATTTTATTGAAGTATAGTTGATTTACAGTGTTGTGTTATTTTCTGCAGTACAGCAAAGCAATTCAGTTATATGTGTATATATATATATATATATATATATGCATTCCTTTTTATATTCTTTTCCATTATGATTTATCACAGGCTGTTGAATATACTTCCCTGTGCTATATACAGCAGGATCTCATTGTTTATCTATTCTGTACATACTAGTTTAAATCTGCTTACCCCAAACTTTTACTCCAACTGTCCCCTACCCTCCTTCCGCTTGGCAACCACAAGTCTGTTCTTTATGCCTGTGAATCTCTTTCTATAGAAACTTAATTTCTTGTTGGTAAGAAGAGGAATATTGTCTTATTAGCAGCAATTTATAATTTAATTTTACATTTTTACTTGTAAAATTTCATAATAATATTTAATCTAAATTTTAAGACATTTTCCAACAAAGTTCTCAGACTTCCAGTTCTAATTTGAAGCAGTAGTTTTTTGAACTGATGGCACAGCTTTCATATGGATATTTGTTTTAATTGTTTACTTTAGGTGCTTTGCACTGAATCATATCCTTCCAAAACTCTATGTTGAAGCCCTAATTCTCAAATGTGACTTTAAGGAGGTGTAGTTATGGTTAAATGGGGTCTTAAGGGTGGAGCCTTAATCTGATAGAATTAGTGTCCTTGTGAGAAACAAACAAAAAAATGTGCTCACTTTTTCTGTCTCCATGTGTGCATGAAGAAGAGGTCACATGAACACACTGTAACATAGCAGCTGTCTAAAAGGCAGGAAGGGAAAACTTATCAGAAACCAACCATGCTGGTGTCCTAATCTTAGATTTCCAGCCCCCAAACTGTGAGAAAATACATTTCTGTTGTTTAAGGCACCCATTCTATGGTATTTTGTTCTGGCAGCCAAAGCAGACTGATTTTACCATTTCTTGAGTCCCATGTTTGTCTTTTGAATTTTTTCTTTACTGGAGTTTGTCTAAGAAAACATTTTTTTTTTAGAATGAATGTATGAATGATGAACTTCTGGTTTCTTGAATATATGAAAATGTTATTTTGAATTAAGCTATAATGTACTGTATTTATTCATGTGTGTTTTATTTATAAGATCAAATTATATCAAATTTTGAAATTCCAGGCATTGGTATGCACAATACAATTAAAATAACAAAGCATGATAAATCTGCAAACTGCCTGAGTAAGTTATGATATAGAGCTAAGTTTACATAAATCTCAGCAATGTATTGAAGATATTTGTTTATTTGATGATCCCCCAGTTACTTTTATGTAACAGTGTCACAACACATTTAAGTTATGGTATAAATTTGTATCAAAAATTGTCATCTAAAGTCACTGAGCTTCTCTAGCAGCACTTGAACTGCTTACATGAAGGTTACTTGTTATGTAATATGATAAAAGATATTTATCACTTAGCCTGCTGTTAAGTGTGTGTGCCTAAATGAAAACTAAATGATACATCATAGATTTAACCATATATTTTCAGACTATATTTTTCTTCAACCATCATAATGAATGAGTCACTGGCCCCAGGCTTTTTTCAATTCATGATTGCAATCTTCATCTTTGTAATACACTTGTAATTACACTTTGTAATTATCTATTAGCTCATGTCTATTAATGGTAATCTCAAGGTTTCCTGTTTTATTAACCTTGCAAGCTTTAATTTTTTTCTTAGTTGAATTGCATGTTGCAACTATTTAGTTTCTCTTGAATATCAACCAGTAAGTCTTGTTAAATACCTGTAATGGTTAGAATAATAATCCTTCATTGCACATGGATTAATCACAGCAATCTCTTCTATTCTCTAGAAGTTCTATCATATATTCTGAGATTTGGCACATAACAGGCAAGCTTATGGTCTTAAAATTACTTTTTATTTCAATGCCTTAGAACATTTTATATGATATGCTTGCATTTTATAAGACAGAGAAAGACAAACTCCTCTTTTATAGCTATATGAGTATATATTTTGTGTATGTGTGTATGTATTAATATGTATATTGATATTATGAAATGACTGTTCTTCTATCAATTTTATTTGTCTAGGGCCAAACTGCAGGTCACATCTCCATCTATCTCCCATACAGAAGCAGTAGGATTACTAGTTCAAAATTTCCATTGGTACAATTACTAATTACCCACAATCAGTTTCCACCTTCTGTATGAGACTCTGTGAAGTTAATTTGGAATTCTTTCAGATAGAATAGTGTTTAGTTTCTCCTGAGTTTTTCTGTGTCTTTGAATTATATTTTCTGGGCTTTTATTTCTCCATTTGCTGATGCCATGCACTCTGCCTTTCTTTTCCAATAAGTTCTCATAATTTCTTGTTTGGGTAATCATTTTTTTAAGACCATAGATATTAATTTTTGCTATGTTTGCTGCTATTCAGTGGGATTTGTGGAGGGGAAGAAGCCAATTCATTTATTCTTTACTTCTTGAACTAGGTATCTCTTTTTCTTCTATGGGTCCCCCATTTAGTAGAGTATGAAATTTAGGGACTCCACAAAATCATTAGATTTTTTCTTGTTCCTTAGAACAAGCAACTTCAAAATTAACATCCATGAGGCCATCCATGAGGCCATCCATTTTCCTACCACCTTTGTATTGATTATCTGTGTGTGTGTGGGAAAATCTGTGTTTACTGCTCATAAATTATCACATTCCTCACCTCCAATATTATAGAGGTTTTTACTTTTTTTTTTTTTTTTTGCATTTAAAACATTATTCCTTTTAAGGAAAGTACCCAACACTCTGTCTACTTCAGATCCTATATATCACAAACACATTCTTTAGAAGTAAACTTTCCTTTTAATTTGGGCCACAGAGAACCAAGATAAGAAGTCAAATATAGAAAAGGAAGTGAATAAAAATCGTTTGAGTAAATAATAAAAAATCCTTACTTAGAATAACAAAACACTTTGAGGACATCAAACTGAGCCATCTCTTTTTATGGACAAGGTAGTTAAAATAAACTTTTAATTTCTATTCGAATACAACCCCTTTCAGTGACTGAAAGAAAATGCCAATTAAATATGCAAGGTAGACTTTCTGTGCAAACCCTTATGGCAATGAAAAGAGAGGTGGATGACGCTGGAGCCGATTATACAGAGTGAAGTAAGCCAGAAAGAAAAACATCAATACAGTATACTTACACATATATATGGAATTTAGAATGATGGTAATGATAAACCTGTACGCAAGACAGCAAAAGAGACACAGTTGTATAGAATGGCCTTTTGGACTCTGTGGGAGAGGAAGAGGGTGGGATGGGTTGGCAGAGTGGCAATGTAACATTTTTTTTTTTTTTTTGCATTTAAAACATTATTCCTTTTAAGGAAAGTACCCAACACTCTGTCTACTTCAGATCCTATATATCACAAACACATTCTTTAGAAGTAAACTTTCCTTTTAATTTGGGCCACAGAGAACCAAGATAAGAAGTCAAATATAGAAAAGGAAGTGAATAAAAATCGTTTGAGTAAATAATAAAAAATCCTTACTTAGAATAACAAAACACTTTGAGGACATCAAACTGAGCCATCTCTTTTTATGGACAAGGTAGTTAAAATAAACTTTTAATTTCTATTCGAATACAACCCCTTTCAGTGACTGAAAGAAAATGCCAATTAAATATGCAAGGTAGACTTTCTGTGCAAACCCTTATGGCAATGAAAAATGAGGTGGATGACGCTGGAGCCGATTATACAGAGTGAAGTAAGCCAGAAAGAAAAACATCAATACAGTATACTTACACATATATATGGAATTTAGAATGATGGTAATGATAAACCTGTACGCAAGACAGCAAAAGAGACACAGTTGTATAGAATGGCCTTTTGGACTCTGTGGGAGAGGAAGAGGGTGGGATGGGTTGGCAGAGTGGCAATGTAACTTGTGTGATATCATAAGTGAAACGGGTTGCCAGTCCGGGTTTGATGCAGGATGCAGGATGCTGGGGACTGGTGCACGGGGATAATCCAGAGGGAGGGTGTGGGGCGGGAGGGTGGAGGTGGGGGTCGGGATTGGGAGTTCATGTACGCTCATGGCTAATTCATGTCAATGTGTAACAAAACGAATACAGTATTGTAAAGCAAAACAAACTAAAAAATAAAAATTAATTAAAATAAAAAAAAGAAAAGAAAAGAGAGTTTCTTAAGGGAAGTGCCGTAACATTAATGACTTTTGAGTGACTGCAATAATGCTGTTGTCATGAGCCACTCTGGACGATCCCAGGAGACTAAAACTTCCCTTTTCACATCAATCATTCCTGGAGTATTGAATGGGTGACTAATGGTGTTGTTGGCCTGTGGTTATGTTCACGACTCTTTCTTGGAGAATAATAATCTTCACATTTCTGTTTGTGGCCCTGGCAGAGCTGGCAAGGAGAATAAAATTTTCTATTTTCTATCCAAAGGATGGAAATGCTGCCCCAGAGGCTGCTCATGCTGAAAGCTAGAACTACTGTTCATTCTCAAATGGTGTTCACCTACTCACCAATAACTCCATGGTTTCTAAAGTTCTGGTGGAAAGTTGAAAAATAACATCACATGTTAGTATTCATCCTGACCTGGATCACTTAACAATTACATGATTAATTGACTAATTATTGCTAACACTGTTTATGTAATTCATACTACCGAAACAAGTCCACCACAGTACCTCAAAGCTGTGGATCATAATACAAGTGTGGTGGTGCTGTCTGAGGTAGAAAAGACCATGCTGATTTCAGGCTCTGTGTTGAAAAACCGCCCAAGTGATGATAGGTTGAGTATAGCAAGGCAGCCAATGAGGTCAAATCATCTACATTAGAGGTAGAAAAAACTAGGTATTCTAGTGTAGATGTGTTAGTCCCATAATTTATAGTCTTTACCTCTAAAGTGACCTACTTCTATCTTTTGTCCCCATCCAATATCATATTCCCATATTCTTCACATCATTCAGTACATACACTTCCATACTTGATACTGTATTATCTGCTTTTGTTGTCAAGCAGAGTAGGACAAAGACTTTATTCTTCTGATCTTATTCTTAGCATGTATCTAAATTGCATAGAACTTTTGGTATTTCAATTTCTTATTTTCTGTCCATTTACTAACTATGTTATTGGGCAAGTTATTTAATTTCTCTGAACATGATGGGTACTTTGCACATGTGAGACTATTTTGGACATTCCACAGATTACATTAAAAAGACAATCTTCTCTGTTCTTTCTATCATCTTCTAGCACAATGTCTTATGCATAACAAACTTACTGTGAGTTGATGAAATTAACTAAACTAACACACAGCACTCACTCTCAATAAAAGTTTCAGTCAGTTCAGTTCAGTCACTCAGTTGTGTCTAACTCTTTGCAAACTCCTGGACTGCAGCATGCCAGGCTTCCCTGTCCATCACCAACTCCCAGTGCTCATTTAAACTAATATCTATTGAATCAGTGATGCCATCCAACCATCTCATCCTCTTTCATCCCCTCTACTCCTGCATTTAATCTTTCCCAGCATCAGGGTCCTTTTAAATGAGTCAGTTCTTTGCATCAGGTGGCAAAGTATTGGAGTTTCAGCTTCAGCATCAGTCCTTCCAATGAATATTCAGGACAGATGTCCTTTAGGATGGACTGGTTGGATCTCCTTGCAGTGCAAGGGACTCTCAAGAGTCTTCTCCAACACCACAGTTCAAAAGCATCAATTCTTCAGCACTCAGTTTTCTTTATAGTCCAACCCTCACATCCATACACGACTATTGGAAAAACCATAGCTTTGACTAGATGGATCTTTGTTGCAAAGTAATGTCTCTGCTTTTTAATATGCTGTCTGTTGCTGCTGCTGCTGCTAAATAGCTTCAGTCGTGTCCGACTCTGTGCGACCCCAGAGACGGCAACCCACCAGGCCCTCCCATCCCTGGGATTCTCCAGGCAAGAACGCTGCAGTGGGTTGCCATTTCCTTCTCCAATGCATGAATGTGAAAAGTGAAAGTGAAGTCGCTCAATCGTGTTTGACTCTTAGTGACCCCCTGGACTGCAGCGTACCAGGCTCCTTTGCCCATGGGATTTTTCAGGCAAGAGTACTGGAGTGGGTTGTCAGTGCCTTCTCTGAATATGCCGTTAGGTTGGTCATAACTTTTCTTCCAAGGAGCGAGGGTACAATTAGACTGACAATAAAGTAACTAAGTATTGTATGTGCATACCCCATGCTCTATTCCACTCTCTGCTCTAAAAGCAACTCTATTCCACTCTGACACCCCAGAGAAATTTTAAACATAAATACAAAGATAGAGGCACAAACATGCTCTTTGTAGCATTGTTTGTAATAGCAAAGAATTAAAAGTATCTTTAAATATCTAAGTAAAGAGAGAAATAAAATGTTGTATTAAGTATTACTAAGTGCATATCAACAGGCATATAACTTGAAAAAGATATATAAAAAATTTAGAAGTAGATCAATAAGTGTATCAAAATTCTACTGTATAGAATATTTTAAATATTTTATAAATATTTTAAATAAATGAAAAGCATATAGAAAACATATAAACAAGATATAACTTACATATTATTATATATTTATGATATGAATTTATATACAATTAATGCATAGAAGATACATACACATGGAAAGTAGATGTCAGAGGAGAATGATTCTGGGAAAGAATCATTTTTTAATTAAAAAAAATCAATAAATCCAACAACACATTAAAAAGATCATACACCATGACCAAGTGGGCTTTATCCCAGGGATGCAAGGATTCTTCAATATCCGCAAATCAATCAATGTAATTCACCACATTAACAAATCGAAAAATAAAAGCCATATGATTACCTCAATAGATGCAGAGAAGGCCTTTGACAAAATTCAACATCCATTTATGATAAAAACTCTCCAGAAAGCAGGCATAGAAGGAACATACCTCAACATAATAGAAGCCATATTTGACAAACCCACAGGAAACATTATCCTCAACAGTGAAAAATTGAAAGCATTTTCCCTAAAGTCAGGAACAAAACAAGGGTGCCCACCTTCACCACTACTATTCAACATAGTTCTGGAAGTTTTGGCCACAGCAATCAGAGCAGAAAAATAAATAAAAGGAATCTAAATTAGAAAAGAAGAAGTAAAACTCTCACTGTTTGCAGATGACATGATCCTCTACATAGAATNCTCTTTAGAACTAGTCTGTTGTTTGATGTCCACTTCTAACTGTTGCTTCCTGACCTGCGTACAGGTTTCTCAAGAGGCAGGTCAGGTGGTCTGGTATTCCCGTCTCTTTCAGAATTTTCCACAGTTTTTTGTGATCCACACAGTCAAAGCCTTTGTAATAGTCAATAAAGCAGAAGGAGATGTTTTTCTGGAACTCTTTCGCTTTGTTGATGATCCAACAGATGCTGGGATTTGATCTCTGGTTCCTCTGCCTTTTCTATAATCAGCTTGAACATTTGGAAGTTCACGGTTCACATACTGTTGAAGCCTGACGTGGAGAATTTTGAGCATTAATTTACTAGCATGTGAGATGAGTGCAGTTGTGTGGTAGTTTGAGCATTATCTGGCATTGCCTTTCTTTGGATTGGAATGAAAACTGACCTTTTCCAGTCCTGTGGCCACTGCTGAGTTTTCCAGATTTGCTGGCATATTGAGTGCAGCACTTTTACAGCATCATGTTTTAGGGTTTGAAATAGGTAAACTGGAATTCAATCACCTCCACTAGCTAAGGCCCACTTGACTTCGCATTCAGGATGTCTGGCTGTAGGTGAGTTTGGGTCATGAAGATTTTTGTTCTTCTTCTTGCCACCTCTTCTTAATATCTTCTGCTTCTGTTAGGTCCATACCATTTCTGTCCTTTATTGTGCCCATCTTTGCATGAAATGTTCCCTTGGTATCTCTAGTTTTTTTGAAGAGATCTCTAGTCTTTCCCTTTCTATTGTTTTCCTTTATTTCTTTGCATTGATCACTGAGGAAGGCTTTCTTATCTCTCCTTGCTGTTCTTTGGAACTCTGCATTCAGATGGATATATCTTTTCTCTTTCCCTTTTGCTTCTCTTTTTATAGCTATTTGTAGGGCCTCCTCAGACAACCATTTTGCCTTTAGAGATTTCTTTTTCCTGGGGATGGTCTTGATCACTGCCTCCTGTACAGCATCACTAACCTCTGTCCATAGTTTTTCAGGCACTCTATCAGATCTAATCCATTGAATCTATTTGTTATTTCCAATGTATAATCGTGAGGGATTTGATTTAGGTCATACATGAATGGTCTAGTGGTTTTCCCTACTTTCTTCAGTTTAAATCTGAAATTGGCAATAAGGAGTTCATGGTCAATGCCATAGTCAGCTCCTGGTCTTGTTTTTGCTGACTGTATAGAACTTCTCCATCTTTGGTTACAAAGAATATAATCGATCCAATTTTGATATTGACCATCTGGTAATGTTCATGTGTAGAGTCTCCTCTTGTGTTGTTGGAAGAGGGTGTTTGCTACGACCAGTGTGTTCTCTTGGCAAAACTCTGTTAGCCTTTGCCCTGCTTCTTTCTGTACCTTAAGGTAAAATTAGCCTCTTACTCCTGGTATTTCTTGACTTCCTGCTTTTGCATTCCAGTCTGCTATAATGAAAAGGACATCTTTTTTGGGTGTTAGTTCTAGAAGGTCTTATAGGTCTTCAGAGAACCATTCAGCTTCAGCTTCTTGAGCATCTTCTTGAGCATTACTGGTCATAGCATCAGTTCAGTCCAGTTCAGTCACTCAGTCATGTCCAACTCTCGCAACCTGATGGACCACAGCAGGCCAGGCCTCCCTGACCATCACCAACTCCTGGAGTCCACCCAAACTCATGTCTATTGATTCAGTGATGCCATCCAACCATCTCATCTTCTCTCGTCCCCTTTTCCTCCTGCCTTCAATCTTTCCCAGCATCAGGGTCTTTTCAAATGAGTCAGCTCTTTGCATCAGGTGGCCAAAGTATTGGAGTTACAACTTCAACATTAGTCCTTCCAATGAACACTCAGGACTGATCTCCTTTAGGATGGACTGTTGCATCTCCTTGTAGTCCAAGGGACTCTCAAGAGTCTTCTCCAACACCACAGTTCAGAAGCATCAATTGTTCAGCGCTCAGCTTTATAGTCCCATTGTCACATGCTACACAACTACTTGAAAAACCATAGCCTTGACTAGATGGACCTTTGTTGGCAAAGTAACGTCTCTGCTTTTTATATGCTGTCTAGGTTGGTCTTAACTGTCCTTCCATGGAGTAAGCATCTTTTAATTTCATGGCTGCAGTCACCATCTTCTGTGATTTTAGAGCTCCAGAAAATGAAATCTGCTGCTGTTTCCACTGTTTCCCCATCTATTTGCCATGAGGTGATTTGACCAGAAGCCATGATCTTAGTTTTCTGAATGTTGAGTTTTAAGCCAACTTTTTCACTCTCCTCTTTCACTTTCATCAAGAGGCTCTTTAGTTTTTCTTCACTTTCTGCCTTAAGGGTGGTGTCATCTGCGTAGACTTGGATTACCATGATACTGAATGCCTTGCCTTGGAAATGAACAGATCATTCTGTCGTTTTTGTAATTGCATTCAAGTACTGCATTTTGGACTCTTTTGTTGACTATGATGGCTACTCCATTTCTTCTAAGGGATTTCTGCCCACAGTAGTAGATATAATGTTAATCTGAGTTATTAAGAAGAGGTGGCAAGAATACACTGAAGAACTATACACTAAAAAAGATCTTCACGACCCAAATAATCACGATGGTGTGGTCCTCACCTAGAGTCAGACATCCTGGAATTGAAGTAAAGTGGGCCTTAGGAAGCATCACTACAAACAAAGCTAGTGGAGGTGATGGAATTCCTGTTGAGCTATTTCAGATCCTGAAAGATGATGTTGTGAAAGTGCTGCACTCAATATGCCAGCAAATTTGGAAAACTCAGCAGTGGCCACAGGACTGGAAAAGGTCAGTTTTCATTCCAGTCCCAAAGAAAGGCAAGTGCTTTGGCAGAGAAAGGCGGAGAATGCTCAAACTACTGCACGATTGCACTCATCTCACACGCTAGTAATATGCTCAAAATTCTCCAAGCCAGGCTTCGGCAATGCATGAATGGCGAAATTCCACATGTTCAAGCTGGTGTTAGAAAAGGCAGAGGAACTAGAAATAAAATTGCCAGCATCTGCTGGATCATTGAAAAAGCAAGAGAGTTCCAGAAAAACATCTATTTCTGCTTTATTGACTATGCCAAAGCCTTTGACTGTATGGATCACAAGAAACTGTGGAAAATTCTTCAAGAGATGGGACTACCAGACCACCTGACCTGCCTCTTGAGAAACCTGTATCCAGGAAGCGACAGAGCTGGACATGGAACAACAGACTGGTCCCAAATAGGAAAAGGAGTACGTCAAGGCTGTATATTGTCACCCTGCTTATTTAACTTATATGCACAATACATCATGAGAAATGCTGGGCTGGAGGAATCACAAGCTGGAAGCAAGATTGCCGGGACAAATATCAATAATCTCCGATATTCAGATAACACCACCCTTATGGCAAAAAGTGAAGAAGAACTAAAGAGACTCTTGATGAACGTGAAAGAGAAGAATGAAAAAGTTGGCTTAAAGATCCACATTCAGAAAACGAAGATCATGGCGTCTGGTCCCATCACTTCATGGCAAATAGATGAGGAAACAGTGGCTATATTTTTCTGGACTCCAAAATCACTGCAGATGGTGATTACAGCCATGAAATTAAAGACGCTTACTCCTTGGAAGGAAAGTTATGACCAACCTAGACAGCATATTAAAAAGCAGACATTACTTGTCAACAAAGGTCCGTCCAGTCAAGGCTATGGTTTTTCAAGTAGTCATGTATGAATGTGAGAGTTGGACTATGAAGAAAGCTGAGCGCCAAAGAATTCATGCTTTTGAACTGTGGTATTTAGAAAACTCTTGAGAGTCCTTTGGACTGCAAGGAGATCCAGCCAGTCCATCCTCAAGGAGATCAGTCCTGGGTGTTCATTGGAAGGACTGATGTTGAAGCTGAAACTCCAGTACTTTGGCCACTTGATGCGAAGAGCTGTCTCATTTAAAAAGACCCTGATGCTCGGAAAGATTGAGAGTAGGAGGAGAAGGGGATGACAGAGGATAAGATGGTTGCATGGCATCACCGACTCAATGTACATGGATTTGGGTGGACTCCTGGAGTTGGTGATGGACAGGGAGGCCTGGCGTGCTGTGATTCATGGGGTCGCAAAGAGTTGGACAGGACTGAGCAGCTGAACTGAACTGAATTTGTCTTGATTCATGGACCTAACATTCCAGGTTCCTATGCAGTATTGCTCTTTACAGCATCAGAGTTTACTTCCATCACCAGACACATTCACAACTGGGTATTGTTTTTGCCTTGGCTCCGTCTCTTCATTCTTTCTGAAGTTATTTCTCCACTGTTCACCAGTAGCATATTAGGCACCTACTGACCTAGGAAGTTCATCTTTCAGTGTCCTATCTTTTTGCCTTTTCATACTGTTCACGGGGTTCTCAAGGCAAGAATACTGAAGTGATTTGCCATTCCCTTCTTCAGTGGACCATGTTTTGTCAGAACTCTCCACCATGACCTGTTCATCTTGGGTGGCGCTAAACGGCATGGCTTATAATTTCCTTGAGTTAAGACAAGGCTGTGGTCCATGTGATCAGATTGGTTAGTTTTCTGTGCTTGTGGTTTTCAGTCTTTCTGCTCTCTGATGGAGAAGGGTAAGAGGCTTATGGAAGCTTCCTGATGGGAAAGACTGACTGAGGAGGAAATTGGGTCTTGTTCTGATGGGTGGGGCCATGTTTAGTAAATCCTAATCCAATTTTATGTTGATGGGTTGGGCTGTGTTCCCTCCTTGTTCAGTTCAGTCTCTCAGTTGTGTCTGACTCCTTGCGACCCCATGAATTGCAGCACCCCAGGCCTCCCTGTCCATCACCAACTCCCAGAGTTCACCCAAACTCATGTCCATCCAGTCGTCCATCTGCCGTTGTTTGTCGTCCACGTCTCCTCTTGTCCCTAATCCCTCCCAGCATCAGAGTCTTTTCCAATGAGTCAGCTCTTCATATGAGGTGGCCAAAGTATTGGAGTTTCAGCTTCAACATCAGTCCTTGCAATGAACACACTTGTTATTTACCTGTGACCAAACTATGGTGAAGGTAATGAAGATAATGGTGACCTCCTTCAAAAGGTCCCATGCTTGCACTGCTACACTCAGTGCCCCAGCCCTTCAGCAGGCCACTGCCAACGCATGGCTCTGCTGGAGACTTGGACACTTTGGGCAAGTCTGGATCAGTCTCTTGGTTTATTACTCCAGTATAAAATAGAGCTTGACTACAAAATGATCTGTAAAGCATATAGCTGGTTGTATTTAGTAGTCAAGTTTGTTTACTAAGAGAGCACACTCTTGTATCATGAGACTGATGAAAGAAAAGGTAAAAAAAAAAAATGGAATTTGAGTTTGAGTTCTAATTTTTTTTATCATGTATTCCTCTTCCAGTCTGAAATATGTTCATTTTATTTTGCTTTTGTTTCTAAAATATAGCTGTGGCTAATACTACTGCAGAGGATGTTACTGAAACAAATGA
Organism: Aepyceros melampus; assembly: GCA_006408695.1. Lineage (NCBI taxonomy): Eukaryota > Metazoa > Chordata > Mammalia > Artiodactyla > Bovidae > Aepyceros > Aepyceros melampus. The sequence goes on from SJXQ01001258.1 coordinate 89,610, forward strand.
AGTTCAAGGATTTCTCTTTGGGAAATTAAAGTAAGTCTGAAAAGAAATGAAACTATTTCTTGTTTCATTTAAGCTAGTTTTTAAAGGAATAGATTCAGTATGTTGTGTTGGCATATGTTTCACATTCTAAAAATATACATATTTCTGTTTTTATTACAAAAGTAACACAGGTTTAATGCAAAAAGCTCAAAATTGAAAAATAATCACTAATTCCACAGGATAATGAGTAAAATTAGAGATAATGGAAATTAAAATGATCAGAGTTATCTCTGGTCAAAAACTGAAACAAATATTTGTAGAATCTTTTCTGATGGGTTACAAAACTCATGGTTGTTATTGGGTTTTTAGCATAAAAAAATCAACACTTTTATGTCTTAAAAGAGAAAATATTTATTTCCCTAAATTTCTGTCCCAAGATTGCCATATTAAATACCTTTTAACTTCTGGTCTTCATTTTATATACACATATAAGTAACCTTTCCAAAAGTAAACTTTTCCTCCTTTGCTTTTCCTGCATCACTGATTGAAGACAAGGAATAGGATGGTGAGTGCTCTCTGAATGTTAATGGATGGGAATTTTAGTTTTATGTGTGGTTTTTCTTATTAACAAGAAGGGCAAGTTTATGATTCCATTATAAAGGCAAAATTAATTAAAAATAAAGAACCACTTTTCTTAATATCTTTAGTTCTTATATAATATTACAAATATGTATAAAGCACACTTAAGTCAGTTCTGTGAGGAGATAATTGTATAGAGCAAGGGGAACATTTTTGGACATTATATTGCTTTATACAGATGACTGACTTACATTTCTGTAGTTTGCTGGACAAATTGTATGCTTGTAACCTGTTAATGCTTCTTATAAAATGGATTTAAGGAAGGTTTTTATTTAGTAGATAACATTTTTATTCCATTTCCATCTATGTCTCACATCATAGAATCCATACTTTCTTAAACATAACTATTTATGGGAATAAATTGCTTGTATTCCAGTAAGCCTTTGGAACCCTGGGATATTAGTTTTTTTGGAGAGGAAGTACCCAGGTTTTACATAATTGATTTAAGCAAAAAGCTTTTGCTTTGAGGTATTGTATGAATAATGTCTTTTTCCTGGATTACATACATAATTTTACCAGTGAAAATTATCATTAAGCTTATGATTAAACATGAAAAGCAACACAACAGTTCTTACAAACTTAATATTACTCTGTAACAAAATAAGTGAAAGGAGTAGTAAATTCACAGTGAACCTCTTTTCAAAGAAGTTCTATGCTTTTTCACTATAAGAGCAGTCTTGATTAGTTTTCAAAATGTAGTCCCACATTGGAATAAAATTTCAACATAGGACATTACAGTACATGTGTTACCGTTAACTATGAGATTAATCCATTTATGTATGTATGTTCTGTATATGTAGTTTTCCTCTCACTTTAAAATACTCATTTCTCCTTACTGTTGAAAATACAAAATTTATTTATAAATTGTGCCAATAGCTAGATAAACTTTTTAAAAAAGAATTCTAATAATAGGAAGTGGTACTATGTGTTGAGTTCATGAGAGATTGGCGAATAAGATGATAATTTTAATTATATGTATGGTAAAATGCCATTCTTCTGCATTATTATTTGTCAGTCTTTAAAAATACCTCAGTTCAGTTCAGTTGCTCAGTCATGTCTGACTCTTTGCAACTCCATGAACCGCAGTACGCCAGGCCTCCCTGTCCATCATCAACTCCCGGAATCTACCCAAACCCATGTCCATTGAGTCAATGATGCCATCCAACCATCTTATCCTCTGTCATCCCCTTCTCCTCCTGCCCTCAATCTTTCCCAGCATCAGGGTCTTTTCCAATGAGTCAGCTCTTCGCATCAGGTGGCCAAAGTATTGGAGTTCCAGCTTCAGCATCAGTCCTTCCAATGAACACCCAGGACTGATTTCCTTTAGGATGGACTGGTTGGATCTCTTGCTGTCCAAGGGACTCTTCAAGAGTCTTCTCCAATACCACAGTTCAAAAGCATCAATTTTTTGGTGCTCAGCTTTCTTTATAGTCCAACTCTCACATTCATACATGACCACTGGAAAAAACCATAGCCTTGACTAGATGGACCTTTGTTGACAAAGTAATGTCTCTGCTTTTTCATATGCTATTTAGGTTGGTCATAACTTTCCTTCCAAGGAGTAAGCGTCTTTTAATTTCATGGCTGTAGTTACCATCTGCAGTGATTTTGGAGCCCCCCAAAATAAAGTCTGTCACTGTTTCCCCATCTGTTTGCCATGAAGTGTTGGGATCAGAGCCATAATCTTAGTTTTCCGAATGTTGAGTTTTTAGCCAACTTTTTCACTTTCCTCTTTCACTTTCATCAAGAGGCTCTTTAGTTCTTCTTTGCTTTCTGCCATAAGGGTGGTGTCATCAGCATATCTGAGGTTGTTGACATTTCTCCCAGCAGTCTTGATTCTAGCTTGTGCTTCATCCAACCTAGCATTTCTCATGATGTACTCTGCATATAAGTTAAATAATCAGGGTGAAAACATATAGCCTTGACGTACTTCTTTCCTGATTTGGAACCAGTCTGTTCATGTCCAGTTCTAACTGTTGCTTCTTGACCTGAATACAGATTTCTCAGGATACAGGTTAGGTGGTCTGATATTCCCATCTCTTTAAGAATTTTCCACAGTTTATTGTGTTCCACACAGTAAAAGGCTTTGTCATGGTCAATAAAGCAGATGTTTTTCTGGAACTCTCTTGCTTTTTCCATGATCCAATGAATAATCATAATCAGTGAATTGTAAGAATATGTAGATATGTTTAATTGTGCAAAATTATCTTATATATGTTTTCTTTATAAGTTTCAAAGATGGAACTTTTCAGAAATAAGCTAAAATTTTATGGGAAGCATTGATGTATTTCTTTATAAAATAATACTTATTTTTAATTATAAAAGCAAGACTTGCAATTTATAAAATGTTAAAGAAAAAGTGTATAACATAACTAATAATTCTGTCCTCACTCTTGGATCCCTTATAGGTAATGTTAACAAATGACAGTATATATCTTCATATTTTGTTTTTTACATTGATAAAAAGAAGATATGCATGTCTCCTTCCATTATTTTTAAATTCTGTCACTATAGCTGCATCATTATTATTATCTTGAACCATTAGTTTGTGTCTTAAGTATTAGGAAGAGATAATTTCAAAAATATACTGCTTGTATAATAGTATTTTACATTATGATAATTAACATTACTTAATATTCTAATACAGAGAAAGATATTCAGATCTTAGAGATAATCTGACAACATTCCAAAAATACCTATTGAGAGTAATAAAGAAATGATGCCTTTGAAAGTCTGGGAACTACAAGGTATAGTATTTCAGTCTATGTTAAAATAGCATATTGGTAACTGATCTCTGTTTTATTAAATAGGCTTTTATATAACATGATGTAAATTATTTCTTAGGCAATAATAATTACTAATTATGTGACTAACATGCATTACTTTTTGTGGACATAAAATTTAATTGAAATGTTATTCATCAAGTAAGTTATATTTTGTCTCTGGAAGATTTAAAATTATATGACGTGCAGTTATCTGATATTAGGTAATCATTTTTAAAGTATGTATGAGTTATCTTGTATGTTCATGTCAAGTATTGAACTATGTTTCAGGGTATCTACAGCACTGGTTAAAAATCCTGATTAGTAAGTTAAGAGAAATCAGAACTAAATCTTAGTTTTCTTCTCTTCAAAATTTTGACCTTTAGGGACCATTGCATGTTTCATTATGACCTCAAAATAGCTTCTGTACTGACATTCTATAAGCAGGTATTTTGAGACCAAAATTTAGTTTGAATTAAACAGTAATTCCTTTTCAGTTTGTAATTTTCTGTTTTATTTATAATTTCTACTGGGTCATAGAGATGTCCTTTTTCTGTGGAATCCATAACTTTTATCACATCTCTTCAACTTCTTTTAATACAGCAGCCAATTGAAATATACTTTATGCATTATACAGTTCACCATTTAAAGAGTAGAATTAAGTGTGGTATATTTTTAGAGATTTTTAACTGTCACCATACTCAGTTGTAGGGCTTCCCTGGTAGCCCAGTGGTAAAGGACCACCTGCAATGCAGTAGGTGCAGGAGCTGTAGGTTCAGTCCCTGAGCTGGGAAGATCCCTTGGAGAAGGGATCAACCCACTTTAGTACTCTTGCCTGGAGAATCCCACAGACAGAGAAGTCTGGAAGGCTACAGTCCATAGAGTCACACAGAGTGGGACATGACTGAAGCAACTTAGCACAGCACACACAATTAGTTTTAGAGTATTCTCCTCACCCCCAAAAGAAACCAACATATCTGTATTCAGCCACTTTCCATGACTCTCCAGCTCTTCCAGCTGTAGACAGGCAATAGTCTACTTTCTTCTCCAAAATGTTCTCCACCATGCCCTTCACCACCACCAACAGTGTGCATGCTTAGTCGTGTCTGACTCTTTGCAACCCCATGAACGTGACTAAGGATGCACACTGGTGGTGGTGGTGTGGTGGTGGTGGTGGTGGCTCAGACAGTAAAGAAGCCACCTGCAATATGGCAAAGCTGGGTTCAGTCCCTGGGTTGGGAAGATCCCCTGAAGGAGGGCATGGTGGAGAACATTTTGGAGAAGAAAGTAGACTGTTGCTTGCCACCAGGGAAAACAAAAGTGTTCTCCAGGGGACCCATAATTTAGAAAAGTGTAAATGATAGAGTGCTTTTAAAGACTGGTAAACAGAGAACATGCATAGTTAGCTTAGTTTTAATTAACCTCCATAATGAGAAACGCTGGACTGGAAGAAACACAAGCTGGAATCAAGATTGCTGGGAGAAATATCAATAACCTCAGATATGCAGATGACACCACCCTTATGGCAGAAAGTGAAGAGGAACTAAAAAGCCTCTTGATGAAAGTAAAAGAGGAGAGTGAAAAAGTTGGCTTAAAGCTCAACATTCAGAAAACGAAGATCATGGCATCCGGTCCCATCACTTCATGGGAAATAGATGAGGCAACAGTGGAAACAGTGTCAGATTTTATTTTGGGGGGCTCCAAAATCACTGCAGATGGTGACTGCAGCCATGAAATTAAAAGACGCTTACTCTCTGCAAGACAAGTTATGACCAACCTAGATAGCATATTCAAAAGCAGAGACATTACTTTGCCGACTAAGGTCCGTCTAGTCAAGGCTATGGTTTTTCCTGTGGTCATGTATGGATGTGAGAGTTGGACTGTGAAGAAGGCTGAGTGCCGAAGAATTGATGCTTTTGAACTGTGGTGTTGGAGAAGACTCTTGAGAGTCCCTTGGACTGCAAGGAGATCCAACCAGTCCATTCTGAAGGAGATCAACCCTGGGATTTCTTTGGAAGGAATGATGCTAAAGCTGAAGCTCCAGTACTTTGGCCACCTCATGCGAAGAGTTGACTCATTGGAAAAGACCCTGATGCTGGGAGGGATTGGGGGCAGGAGGAGAAGGGGAATGGCGTGCTGCGATTCATGGGGTCACAAAGAGTCGGACACGACTGAGCGACTGAACTGAACTGAACTGAATGTCTGTGTAAGGTATATTTGAATGGACTAGAAATAGGAAGCCTAGTTAAGACATCATTGAATTAGTATAGTGAGAGACAGAACCTTTGTTGTGGTAGAGGCATAGATGCGCAGGCTGGATTTAGCAAATATTCAGGAGATTAAGACTCAGTTCAGTTCAGTCACTCAGTCATGTCCGACTCTGCGACCCCATGAATCGCAGCACGCCAGGCCTCCCTGTCCATCACCAACTCCCAGAGTTCACTTAGACTCACGTCCATCGAGTCAGTGACTCCATCTAGCCATCTCGTCCTCAGTCGTCCCCTTCTCCTCTTGCCCCCAATCCCTCCCAGCATCAGAGTCTTTTCCAATGAGTCATCTCTTCGCATGAGGTGGCCAAAGTACTGGAGCTTCAGTTTTAGCATCATTCCTTCCAAAGAACACCCAGGGCTGATCTCCTTCAAAATGAACTGGTTGGATCTCCTTGCAGTTGGAGGGACTCTCAAGAGTCTTCTCCAACACCACAGTTCAAAAGCATCAATTCTTTGGCAAAGTTGCCTTTAAAATTTCCAGCTTGGAGCCTCTGTAGAGAGAATATAAAACAGGCTTGGGGTTGAATACAGGGCTCAGAAATAATGAGACTGGTGTTTTAAAAGGGACTTAAAGTAATTGTAACATATCCAGATGACCAGTTCCAGTGGTGGGGTGAATAAAAAGTCCTTATACTGAAAGGAGAAGATTTTAAAAGTGAAAAATGTTAGCACAGAGGTTTTTTAAAGCTGGAGGTGCTAACTGAAAGTGCAGAGTAACCAAATTAGTGCACAGGAAGAGTCTGTTTGCTCATTTATGTGGGACAAGTAGACACAATGGAGTGATGATGATGAGAGATGGAAGAGCACGTCACAGAAGCCAAGGAAATAGATTCAGGAGAAGGGAAGTGATCAAGACCTTTTCTTTTCCTTTTTTGATTGACTTAACAAATATTTATTGAATTTCTGCTAGGAATCAGTAATGTCCCTACAACCATGGTTTTATGATTTTTGGCTGACACCTGGAGTAGGAAATATATTTTACATCAAGACCCATACAAACAAATATATAATGTGTTAATACATAGATACACTTAAAACTAAAAAAAAAAAAAAACTTTACTACAGATATGTGTGTGTGTATATGTGTTAGTTGCTCAGTCGTGTCCAACTCTCTGCTACCCCATGGACTGTAGCTGACCAAGTTCCTCTGTCCATGGGATTTTCCAGGCAAGAATACTGGGTTGGGTAGCCATTCCCTTCTCCAGGAGATCTTTCCAACCCAAGGATCAAACCCAGGTCTCCTGCATTGCAGGCAGATTCTTTACCATCTGAGCCACCAGGGAAGCCCCATATATGTTTACTGAAAGTGAAAGGCCCTCAGTTGTGTCTGACTCTCTCCAACCCCTTGGACTATACAGTCCATGGAATTTTCCAGGCCAGAATACTGGAGAGGGTAGTCTTTCCCTTCTCCAGGGGATCTTCCCAACCAGAGATAGAATCCAGGTCTCCCTCATTGTAGATGGATTCTTTACCAGCTGAGCCACAAGGGAAGCTCAACAATACTGGAGTGGGTAGCCTATCCCTTTTCCAGTGGATCTTCCCTACCCAGGAATCAAACCAGGGTCTCCTACATTGCAGGCAGGTTCTTTACCAACTGAGCTATCAGGGAAGCCCAATACTACATTTTATTAATTCTGATAAAACTTTCTTTTATTATACCCTGTTTCATTTGATTAAAAAAAACCTTCGCGTTACCCATTAATCTGATTTAACTACTAATGGGTTGCAACTGACACTTTGAAAAACACATATTCAAAGGTAAAAAGAGATAAAAGAGACATCACGTTTCTTCAAAGGATGTTGGATAAACAAACAATTTTAAAAACCAGTGTTAAAATCACTATCACAACTGCTACAGAATAAAGGAACAAAAGATTAAGAAAAACGTATGTCAGGAAGATCTGAGCGATGAGATGGGGCAGAGAAGGGGTAACAGAAAAAGGAGGCTTCCTCAAGAAAGGGTGATTGAATAGAGGTCTGAGGAAGGGTTGGAATAAATTCGAGGGTGGGTTATTTAGAGAGAGTATCAAAGACCTTTGTGAGTGTTGAAAATGCAGTGTGAGGAAGAAGAGACACCAGGAACAACTGCTGGATTCATGGTTTACCCAGCTGGATGGACGGTGGTGGATTTGTTGTAGAGAAGACCAAAGAGGATCAGATTTGGGCAAAGTTGGGCAGGAATATCACAAATTGATCACTGAACATGCTGCTTTTGAAGTATCCAAGTGGTAAAACCAAGAAGACAGTTAAATATGAGAATCTGGATTTGAGAGGCAAAGTGAAAGACTTAAATAACAATTTGAGTCATCTAGGTATGGAACAGTTTAGAAAAAAGCAAAAGCTGGAATGGACTCTGATAATATTATATTCATTTACTTGTTTTTTGCACTGTCTCAGATTTTATCAGTTAAGGTAAGTGTAAAATTTATCTTAATTGGATAGAAGTGATAGCTTTCCGTTTCATTTAAAAATTCTGAATAATGGTATGAGTGTTTTTAATGTGTCTATAATGAATACATGGCAAGAAGGGTTATTTAAATTACATGGAAATATCTATTAAGGTCTAACATGTCAGTTTCTTTAATGATATTTTTTTCCTTCCAGATCTTAGTTTTCAAGCAGCTTCTCAAATAATGTCCACTCCAGTTTATGATGCCATAAAATTAATGAAAGACATTTCGCAGAACTTCCCCATAAAAGCCAGGTATATTAAAGGTTATTGATTGGATGATAGCCAGAACTCTTTCCATTAAATAAATTTTATGAAAATGGCTGATTTCATTCAACCTAATGATGTCAGTTAATTCTGGTTTCTATAATATTTGTGAAATGAGGGTCTCTATTCTATATATTGGGTTTTTTTAAAACTAGAGCAAAATATTATCTTGTGCATGCATGTTGTTCATTAGAGAGAGTATCAAAGACCTTTGTGAGTGTTGAAAATGCAGTGTGAGGAAGAAGAGACACCAGGAACAACTGCTGGATTCATGGTTTACCCAGCTGGATGGACGGTGGTGGATTTGTTGTAGAGAAGACCAAAGAGGATCAGATTTGGGCAAAGTTGGGCAGGAATATCACAAATTGATCACTGAACATGCTGCTTTTGAAGTATCCAAGTGGTAAAACCAAGAAGACAGTTAAATATGAGAATCTGGATTTGAGAGGCAAAGTGAAAGACTTAAATAACAATTTGAGTCATCTAGGTATGGAACAGTTTAGAAAAAAGCAAAAGCTGGAATGGACTCTGATAATATTATATTCATTTACTTGTTTTTTGCACTGTCTCAGATTTTATCAGTTAAGGTAAGTGTAAAATTTATCTTAATTGGATAGAAGTGATAGCTTTCCGTTTCATTTAAAAATTCTGAATAATGGTATGAGTGTTTTTAATGTGTCTATAATGAATACATGGCAAGAAGGGTTATTTAAATTACATGGAAATATCTATTAAGGTCTAACATGTCAGTTTCTTTAATGATATTTTTTTCCTTCCAGATCTTAGTTTTCAAGCAGCTTCTCAAATAATGTCCACTCCAGTTTATGATGCCATAAAATTAATGAAAGACATTTCGCAGAACTTCCCCATAAAAGCCAGGTATATTAAAGGTTATTGATTGGATGATAGCCAGAACTCTTTCCATTAAATAAATTTTATGAAAATGGCTGATTTCATTCAACCTAATGATGTCAGTTAATTCTGGTTTCTATAATATTTGTGAAATGAGGGTCTCTATTCTATATATTGGTTTTTTTTAAAACTAGAGCAAAATATTATCTTGTGCATGCATGTTGTTCTGTTCCGTTCAGTCGCTCAGTCGTGTCTGACTCTTTGCGACCCCATGAATCGCAGCACGCCAGGCCTCCCTGTCCATCACCATCTCCCGGAGTTCACTCAGACTCACGTCCATTGAGTCCGTGATGCCATCCAGCCATCTCCTCCTCGGTCGTCCCCTTCTCCTCCTGCCCCCAATCCCTCCCAGCATCAGGGTCTTTTCCAATGAGTCAGCTCTTCGCATGAGGTGGCCAAAGTACTGGAGCTTCAGTTTTAGCATCATTCCTTCCAAAGAAATCCCAGGGTTGATCTCCTTCAGAATGGACTGGTTGGATCTCCTGCAGTCCAAGGGACTCTCAAGAGTCTTCTCCAACACCACAGTTCAAAAGCATCCATTCTTCAGTGCTCTGCCTTCTTCACAGTCCAACTCTCACATCCATACATGACCACAGGGAAAACCATAGCCTCTTGACTGTTGTTGCGTATTGTTACCTATTACAAAATAGAACTCTTTATCACATCTCTCCAGTTACTCTAATAATTCATTACTCCATGAACTTGAGTAAGCCTCCTCAGTCTGAGGATGAAACAGATTGAATTGGTTTCCTCCAGACCCCATCAATGGCGCAACCATAATTAATGCCCAAGGCTAAAAATCTTGTCTCTATTTATGTTCAGACTTAATAAAAGGTTTTTATTTTTCTTTAAAAAAAGTCACTCTGTAGACAACCAGGAAATGTTCATTAAAGTGAAATACTTGATAAATGAATGAAAACGTTTGCATTATCAAATTTTCAGTTGCAGTTTTATCTCAAATGCTGCCAAATTTTAAGAAAAGTACACACTTATTATGGGCTGTTTTAAGATACCCTTTCTATTTGAGTTTTACTTAATGTCAACTTTGAATTAATAGTCTTTTAACTTTTAAATCTTTCTTCTATGCAGAAAATTGGCAGATAAATAACTAAGCATTCTTAGGTGTTATTAAGTCAAATAATCAATAGACTTATTTAAAAAACATTTGTGCTGTTTTTAAATTATAAAGGAGTTATAAGCTCTTCAAAAGTAAATATATGAAGTCAATATTATCAGTATTTTAGAACTTATATACTGTGGTATAGATCCCAGGTTAACCAAAATTCTTTATTTAAAAATATTCCAAAATTTCTTATTTGCAGCAACACATAATGACAGTAGTAATTTCATACAGAATTTCTCCCTATGGGCAAAACAACACAAAATAACATTTTCAATGAAGAATACTTGAAACATAAATACCTAGTAGTAAACAAGCCCTGATAGTATATAATGCATGCAGTGGGTGTGCATGAACTTTTTTATAGTCTCTCTCCCACATGAATCAATACCTTGTCAAGTGAAAGCCATTGTGCCATCCATCAAATAGGCTGTATGGAAATGTGTGCTTCTCAGTTATAATGCCTTTAGAATTTTTAGTTTCTCATCCAGATTATTATCTTGCATTGAATCATAGTTTAGTCCTAAACATTTAAGGAAGAATGAATTGTATCTCTATTTATGTTCCCAGATCTCTGACCAGAATTGCTGTAAATCAGCGTATGAGGAAGGAAATACAGGAAAATCAAAAGGTTAGTTTGAATTCCTCTTTTAAAGAAATTTACTAAACTAAAGCACTGTATTTTAGACTTTGGATCTTTAATTTTCATAGAAAAAATATTAGCTTGTACTTTTTGATTATTAAAAGTTCAGGCTGTTCCATTTTTATATTGTCTGCTTTATATACAGTTTCTTACTCTAGCCAATCTTTTCTGACATAGATCCTACTTCCTTTCTCATTAACCTTACATACTCCAAATTTTCTGCCCATGCTATATGGTTTTCTTCACAAAATAGAGAATAAAGGCCATGAGATAATTCTTCTGTTTCCTATAAAAGTTTTGCTTAAAAGCTTGTGAAGATTGAGAAAAATTTAAACCACTGGAATGTTACTGAATCCTATAGCATATAGTACACAGTTGATCACAAATTTGATAAGATTCTGCTAAAGGGTCTCTTAAATTACCTACCTCAAGACTCTAAATGATCCTAATTATGTAAATACTTAGGGAGTACTTGAGAACACTGCCTGGCTTTATTACATAAGACTTAATTTGGCTTTAAGTAATATAATGCCAGGCACACAGGGCCTTAAACAGTAGGAGTTCATTTTTCTCACATCAAAAAGAAGTCTCAGAGTAGGTTGCCACAGACATTTTCTTTTCTTTCTTTTATGCTTGCAAAATGGCTTCCACAGTGCCAGACTGCTTATCTATATTTAAAGTAGAAAGAGGTAGGAAGATCAACCATGTTCATCTTGACTAAAGCTTTCCTAGAACACTTCAGCCAACTTCGACTTCTTTCTCATTGCCAGAATTTTGTAATGTGGTTCTTCCTAGCTACAAGGGAACTAGAAAATTGCCATTACGTTCAGTCGCTCAGTCGGGTCTAACTCTTTGTGATCCCATGAACTGCAGCACGCCAGGCTTCCCTGTCCATCACCAACTCCCGGAGCTTACTCAAACTCATGTCCATTGAGTCGGTGATGCCATCCAAGCATCTCATCCTCTGTTGTCCCCTTCTCCTCCCGCCTTCAATTTTTCCCAGCATCAGGATTTTTTCCAGTGAGTCAGTTCTTTGTATCAGGTGGCCAAAGTATTGGAGTTTCAGCTTCAGCATCAGTCCTTCCAATGAATATTCAGGATTGATTTCTTTAGGATGGACTGATTGGATCTCCTTGCAGTCCAAGGAACTCTCAAGAGTCTTCTCCAACACCACAGTTCAAAAGCATCAGTTCTTAGGCGCTCAGATTTCTTTGTAATCCAGATCTCACATCCATACATGACTACTGGAAAAACCATAGCTTTGACTAGATGGACCTTTGTTGGCAAAGTAATGTCTCTGCTTTTTAATATGTTGTCTAGGTTTGTCATAGCTTTTCTTCCAAGGAGCAAGTGTCTTTTACTTTTCTAGTAATTGAGGCAATCAGAGGACAAATGGCCCAGAGATGATGATAGGTTAGCCAGTTAACAGTGTCTGTCACACCAAGACAGAGTAAGCTCTTAGTAAATACAGGCTGTTTTGATGATGACGGATGACTACAATGATGATAATGAAGTAGATGCACGGTTCATTGGAGACCAAGTGATAGAAGCCACAACACATCATCCCTTCCTGGGATGTTCTTTGCTTCACTGACCACTTAACAAATTCTTGCTTATCCTTTAAAACTAAGTATTACTCCTTTCTGTAATTTTCCTAGTTGCTCTCACCATTCTTCAAGCAAAATGCAGTTTTTATAAGAATTCTTGTTTTTTGAGTAATGCCACTTATAATAAGGAGGAGAGATTGGGAAAGAAGGGAAAAGAAAGGAATGCCAGTGTATCTGTGGATCACATAATCCAGTTTATTTTTTGCTCTGTTAAGAGTCCAAAATGGGTGTTCCTGGTCATCAAAGCTTTGTTCTGTGTGATTTTGATTCCAGAGGCTGAAGAGTTTCAGGAGGTTTAAGAGGTGATACTGTGGGAGTAAAAGAGATAATTGGAAAGGCCAAATTGAGCTTCCCTGGTGGCTCTGATGGTAAAGAATCTGCCTGCAACGCGGGTGACCTGGATTCGGCTAACCACTGATGACTATAAAACTATTGAGTAAAATTGGGTTGTCCAAGAGGAAAAGCAGCAGGAAAAGTTTAAAGGCTTATTCTATTATTTTTTGTAACAAATCATTAGCTATTGGTTAAAAAGATGATGGAGGGTATTAAATAAATATACACGTTTGATAGTAACTAGTAGAGAAAAGTCTAAATCTTCCAAAGCATGGAGAGAGCTGAGTGAACAAGAAAAAAAAAAAGACAACTTTAAAAATGCATCTTGAAAGAGTAAACATCATGAAAGAATCTCATTTGAGGCTAACCAAGTCTAGGATATCAATAAATGTAAATAAGCTTAACATATTAGCAAAAATTTTCTGTTTGTTTCATTAGGTGTGAGACACCTAATATTTGTATGTGAAATAAAAACCCTTAACATGATTCAGAAATGTCAAAAATGAAAGGATGTGCAAAGGTATATCAAGCAAATACTATGTTCTAAGGGTATGATCTTAAAATGCCATGAAGCCAAATTCAATTCTAAAAATATTAATGACCAAAAAAATGGCCCTTTTAACACTAAAAGATACAATTCATAATGAAAATAGAGAAGTTTAAGATGTCTTTACATCAAAACACTGCAGCACCATCATGAAACAAACTACAGGAAATGGAAGGAGAAGTATAATTTAGCTCTCTAAGACTAATGAAATGGTCAGAAAGTAAGTAAAGATATAGAAGACCAAGTGAAAGTAGTAATTGCAAAAATTCCAGAAAGTGGAATAAATAGGAAAAAATTCTCAGTGCAAACTAGAAACCAATAAAAAGTCAGAAAAAGTTTATTCACTTGAAGGTTAAAACCTGTTTACTCTTAAGTAGAAGAAAAAGTAAAATACATCAAAATTATAAAAGTTCTTGATAACATTTGAAAGCATAAGATATTAGAATTTTTACATCAATACTTATATCATTAAAAGTGAAGTTTTAGTTAACTAAAAGTGAACATTGAAATGCTTCTATCATGGAAACTTACAAATTTAGAGTGAATGCTAAATATTTACACATACACCAAAGTTTTGAGTTCTGGGCTATCAAAAAATAGGAATGTGCCAGCTGTCAAATGCTAAGTGTTTGTGTGCACATGCACACACAGTATAAAATGTAGTAGGTAAGTAGTAGTTGTAGCATTAGGAAATTGATATCATATATTACAAAATCAAAATTCAAGTATTATCTCTCTAACCTTTATAAGATTCCCATCAAGTGTGGGCAGTACTACCCACATAAAGGCCAAATATGGCCTGTGGCCTGTCTTAATGCATAAAAGTTTTATTGGAACATAATCATGCTCATTTGTTGATTGATTGTGGTGCTTTTGTGCTGCAGGATGGAGTTGAGTAGTTGGCAAAGCCTAAAAGTATTTACTATCCAACTCAATAGAAATAGCTTGCCAGCACCTGACACAGATCAACTATTGTTAATATCACTTGGTTATTTATTTTCTCTATTTCCAGCATCTTCAAGATAAATTTGATATTCAGCCAGGCGATGCTGGTCTGTATATAAATGGACTTCGTGTTGATATGGATTCCTATGATCCTTTTAGGTAAGTATTAAATTACTGACACAAACTCTGGTTTATGTGTAAAGGTGCACTTTTGTTCTGAATTTAGTATTTGTTGAAATGCAGATACTCACTGTAAAGCAAATATATCTTTTTGATTTTGCAAAACAACTCTGTTATTTTGGTAGAATATTCTCTTAGTGTACAGAGCTGAAAGAAACCTTGGAGAAATTTATTCAGATGATAAAATTGAAGTTTCTGAATCCTAGACTTATTCTTATCTATTATTTGAAACTGTCTTTAATTGACAAGTAGGTCTATCATTAGCTTGAAAGTTTCTTGGTCCAGTGCTGAGTAGCTAGGGTGTTGTACCCTTCAGAAAAGATGTGAAAGGAGTATAAGATGTTTTCCCAGAATAAAGAAACCAGCAGGAAGAATTTTAAGTGCTTGTATCCATCAGAAAGTAAACTTGAAATGTTAGATTGCTAGGGACTTCCCTGGCAGTCCAGTGGTTAAGACTTTATGCTCCTAGTGCCGGGAGCATAGATTTGATCCCTGGTTGGGGAACTAATATATCCCCCATGCAGCATGATGTGGCCAAAAGAAGGAAATGATAGGTTGCTCGATACTGTCCCTTTAGGTCAAAAAAGTTCCCCAAAATGCTGTAGTGCAGAATTAGAAGTCTTGTATTTATTGTGGCCATTAACCTGTAAATGCAAAGCCATAGGCCACAGAAGACAAATCAAAGTGAATTTATTTTACTTTTAAAGAGAGTCATAAAACTACTTTAAAAATTCATAATTAGAATATAAGATGAATTTAGTAAATGCAATACTTTATTTCAAATATTTAGTTTTAATTGAATTCAGTTTGCTTTTTTGAATGTAAACTTTCATTTTCTTAGCAAGTTTAGAAATATATAGGAAAACACAGGAAAGAATGAGAAGGTGGATTCAAGTGGAGTTTTTATCTTTATTTAGTTGAGTTTTTGCACCTAATATTGAGAAAATGCTAATCTAAGACGTAAAGGATAGATACTCCACACAGAGAAGAGCAGTTCTGTCTGTAAGCTTCAGAGTACAGAAATTACATCTGTGCTCAAGAACAGTGAAAATAGATTTAAAAGAGGGCAGAATTGGCAGGTAGATTTTGAAAAGTTTTCTGTGGCATTGTATGGGGAAATTTTTATAGCAGGAACACTTTGAGATGTAATTTATCAATGGAAAGGCTACAGGTTCTTTGAGAAATAGAACCCTCTTGGGTCCTCACCTGGTAATTAGTGATCTGCACGATGTGTGATACATTTTGTTCCTTCTGGTTGGGATCACTAGTTGAAACTACTGTAATTCCCTTAAAGGAGAGAAAAGAAAATATGTGAGGATATTTATATCACAATCAAAGAAAGAGGTTCTCAGGAAAGATCAGAGAATGTCAGATAAAAAACAGTGTGAAGAGGCTGATGAGTGGAAGAAAATGATGCAAGAAAGAAGAGAGGAAGGAAAATGTACTAATATTGAAGTTATGTCCTAGATCTAGAGAGAGGTGCTGTGCAATCAGTACTGGACAATTTGGGGAACAAAAGTGAAGGAAGCATAATTTTTCTCTTTCTTCCTATCTTCTGCATTTTGGGGTTGTAGAGAACTGATGTCATGCCCACAGCCCAACCTTTCTTCCTGTGATCCCAGAGGAGCCAAAGACCCCATGCTTAGGGTCAGGTCAGCATTGGGTCACACAGCATGTGCCCAAGCCTGACTCTCACCCCCAGGGAGAGTAGGGCAGTAGGAGGCAGGGGCAGTGACTAGGGAAGAAGGCACATAGGACCAAATAAATTTGAGTAGTTCCATAAATGTGTTTTATGTATCTACCTTAGCTACATCTACCACAGGGATACTTAATAGTCACCCCAACCTCAGAGTGGACCAGACTCTGGTCAAGTAGAACTGCCCAAGAAATTGACTCTGGTAACGTATTGGATGTTACTTATTTTGATAGCCAGCCTGTTCAGACTTGAGTGATGTCAGTACAGTATAACTACCAGAAAGAAAGAGGTCACAAAGGTGTCTTGATGGTCCCACTGTGTAATTTTTCTGTATCTTAGTGAAGCTGTCTGGCTCACAGTTTGAGCTCTGGATAAATATGTTTCTATAATGCAGGCAGCTTTAAAATTCAATGTGGTAAAATCAGTTCAATAATAAATTTCGATTTGGCTAATGTCTGAATGCTTTCTGTGGTATAGAGACTGCTAGGTATTGGAGGTATAGTGGTGAACAAGACATAAATGTCCTAAACAGAATTTAGGGTCTAGTGGGATAATTGAAATTTAATATAATTACATTGTGGTAAGGTTTCTAAAAGATAAAGTGTAGTGCTTTGAGAGTTTTAAACTTGTTCTCGATGGGGACCGTGGATATCACTTTTCTTCAAGGAAGTGATATTTAAGGATGAATGGTGGCTCAGAGGTTAAAGCGTCTGCCTCCAATGTGGGAGACCCGGGTTCGATCCCTGGGTCAGGAAGATCCCTTGGAGAAGGAAATGGCAATCCACTCCAGTATTCTTGCCTGGAGAATCCCATAGACAGAGGAGCTTAGTAGGTTACAGTCCATGGGGTCGCAAAGAGTCGGACACGACTGAGCGACTTCACCTTCACCTTCACCTTCAGGTAGAGTAGAGAGTGGAGATGCTGCAAACATGACATATTTGAGAAAATGCATGGTCTAATATGGCCAGAGTATGCAGTGAAGAGGAGCTGGAAGGTACTTAGGTTGCACAGGTGGACAAAGATTGTGGAACCAGGTTTCACATTTTGGCCTTTTATCTCGAGGGCAGGAGAAGCCAGTGAAAGGTTCTAAGCAAATTTAATGATCAGTTCAGTTCAGTTGCTCAGTCGTGTCTGACTGTTTGCAACCCCATGGACTGCAGCACGCCAGGCCTCCCTGTCCATCACCAACTCCCAGAGTTTACTCAGACTCGTGTCCATTGAGTTGATGATTTCATCCTCTGTCGTCCGCTTTTCCTCCCTCCTTCAGTCTTTCCCAGCATCAGGGTCTTTTCCAGTGAGTCAGTTCTTCACATCAGGTGGCCAAAGTATTGGGAGTTTCAGCTTCAGCATCAATCCTTCCAATGAATATTCAGGACTGATTTTCTTTAGGATGGACTGGTTAGATCTCCTTGCAATCCAAGGGACTCTCAGGAATCTTCTCCAACACCACAGTTCAGAAGGATCAATTCTTTGGCACTCAGCTTTCTTTATAGTCCAACTCTTACATCCATACATGACTAGTGGAAAAACCATAGCTTTGACTGGACAGACCTTTGTTGACAAAAGTAAAGTCTCTGCTTTATAATATGTGTCTGGGTTGGTCATAACTTTTCTTTCAAGGAGTAGGCGTCTTTTAATTGCATGGCTGAAGTCACCATCTACAGTGATTTTGGAGCCCCCCTCAAAATAAATTCTATCACTGTTTCCAATTTTCCCCCATCTATTAGCCATGAAGTGATGGGACCAGATGCCATGATCTTAGTTTTCTTAATGTTGAGTTTTAAGCCAACTTTTTCACTCTCCTCTTTCACTTTCATCAAGAGGCTTTTTAATTTCTCTTTGCTTTCTGCCATAAGGGTGGTGTCATCTGCTTATCTGAGGACACTGATATTTCTCCCAGAAATCTTGCTTCCAGCTTGTGCTTCATCCAGTCCAGCATTTCTCATGATGTATTCTGCATATAAGTTAAATAAGCAGGGTGACAATATACAGTGTTGACATACTCCTTTCCCAATTTGGAACCAGTCTGTTGTTCCATGTCCTGTTCTAACTGTTGCTTCCTGACCTGCGTACAGATTTCTCAAGAGGCAGGTCAGGTGGTCTGGTATCCCCATCTCTTTCAGAATTTTCCAGAATTTTTTGTGATCCACACAGTCAAAGGCTTTGGCATAGTCAATAAAGCAGAAATAGATGTTTTTCTGGAACTCTCTCGCTTTTTCAATGATCCAGCAGATGTTGGCAATTTGATCTCTGGTTTCTCTGCCTTTTCTGAAACCAGCTTGAACATCTGGAAGTTCACGGTTCACATACTGTTGAAGCCTGGCTTGGAGAATTTTGAGCTTTACTTCACTAGTGTGTGAAATGAGTGCAATTGTGTGGTAGTTTGAGCATTCTTTGGAATTGCCTTTCTTTGGTTGGAATGAAAACTTACCTTTTCCAGTCCTGTGGCCAGTGCTGAGTTTTCCAAATTTGCTGGCAAATTGAGTGCAGCACCTTGACAGCATCATCTTTCAGGATTTGAAAGAGCTCAAATGGAATTCTATCACCTCCACTAGCTTTGTTTGTAGTGATCCTTCCTAAGGCCCACTTGACTTCGCATTCCAGGATGTCTGCTCTAGGTGAGTGATCACACCATTGTGATTATCTGGGTTGTGAAGATCTTTTTTGTATAGTTCTTCCGTGTATTCTTGCCACCTCTTCTTAATATCTTGTGCTTTTGTTAAGTCCATATCTTTTCTGTCCTTTATGGAGCCCATCTTTGCATGAAATGTTCCCTTGGTCTCTCTAATTTTCTTGAAGAGATCTCTGTAGTCTTTTCCATTCTATTGTTTTCCTAGTAACTATTAAAAGAGAAACATGAAAAACAGTTTTTATTATTTAACAATCCAGAGATAAGTTTTCCTGGTAAACCTATCGTATTTCAAGAACCAGGTTTTTTTTTTTTTAATTTTGTATCCATAATTCAATATTTGAAAAGAGCAAGGAAGGAGCTGGTGCTGTTGAGAGCAACTGTGTGCTTGCTTAGTAGTAAATTCATTTAGTCGTAATACCCTATCAGGTGATTATTGCTGTTCTTTTTTTTGTATGGGGAGAAAAGACTCAGATCTCCCATAAAGATAGGGACACAACTAGCAAATAGTTTCAGGGTTTGAAATCTCATGCCCTTTTCAGTGTACCACACCATATAGCTCTATCTAGTTTTTCTGTTGATAGGTTTCCTTGAAAACTAGATAGTGATAACAAAGATGGTAATTACAGAAGCTATGAAGAGTATTATAATTCTGTGACATTAAAAGTATCTCTTCAATAAGCATCATAACATTTTTTAAATGGAGAGAACATTGGCAGTGCCATCCACAATTCATATTTTACAAATGAGAAAATTTAGACTAAAGGGATTAAGAACTTTAAGAAGCCACACCAGTGTAGTGTTATAGCCCCAACTAAATCTTATTATTGGTAATTTATGATATTTAAGCTGGTGCTTTTTTTTTTTTTAATCACACTCATCTTCTAATACATTTGGAGGGAATGGTAAAAAGTCTACTTTGTAATACAGTCAGAACTGTCTAGGGTACAGACATGCTGAGCTGATGATGTCATATAGGCCAGCTTGAAATACTTTTTTTTTTCTTTAATTTTTATTTTTAGTTTGTTTTGCTTTACAATACTGTATTCGTTTTGCTACACATTGACATGAATCAGCCACGAGTGTACATGAACTCCCAATCACTACCACCCCTCCCCCCTCCCTCCCCACACCATCTCTCTGGATTATCCCCTGCATCAGTCCCAAGCATCCTGCATCCTGCAT
>SJXQ01001258.1:121886-270487 GCA_006408695.1 Aepyceros melampus
TTTTCCTATTTGGAACCAGTCTGTTGTTCCATGTCCAGTTCTAACTGTTGCTTCCTGACCTGCATACAGATTTCTCAAGAGGCAGGTCAGGTGGTCTGGTATTCCCATCTCTTTCAGAATTTTCCACAGTTTCTTGTGATCCACACAGTCAAAGGCTTTGGCATAGTCAATAAAGCAGAAATAGATGTTTTTCTGGAACTCTCTTGCTTTTTCCATGATCCAGCGGACTCTCAGCTTAAGTACACAATATTGTCCCCACTTTATAAACAAGGCAACTGAGGCTCTGCCAAAATCTGAATTTGTTTAGGTTTACCCAACTGATAAAGGAACATAAATTGTATACATAAATTTAGAGGAAGCATATTGATAGAAAATAATTAGAGAATTCTTGAACTGGGTTTTGAATAAAATCATGAGTGGAGAAGATTATTTCACATTTAAATGCTCTAAGTGGCAAAGTTTATAAGACTTCCTAGAGATTATCAAAGGAGGAAAACTTCACGGCAGCAAATTGGTATCAAAATCATAAACGATAAGATTGATACTGAATCTGACAAAGAAGCTAAGAAATTGGTAAGAATCTGATTAAGGAAGTAACACGAGGTAAGAAGATTATTTTATAATGGTGGCTCTCTTGTGGCTCATAATGGAAATATAAATGCATTAAAGAACTGTATTGTTGGTGTTAAGAGAGTCAGACTATAGCTTTAAAAATCTTCTATTCATTTTTATATTTATTGTTCTATGGCTTGTCAACCGTTGTTATAACTTCCTATCATATTGGAATGGACTTAAACAACTGGTAGCTGGGCAGTTAATGATAATCTGGTACAAACAGATAGGATCTCTCACCTTATATAAAAAATAATATCAGGTAGTTTAAAAACTTAATGTGAAAAACAAAGTATTAAGATGTTAGAAATTAGGACCCCAAAGGAGTTAAGGTTCCTCAATAATATTTTTAAAATTATGAGTCTGAAGGAGAATATTGATAGATTTAGCTACTTACAAATGAAAACCAGTGCATTGTTCATCAACAGATATCATAACGAAGTGAAGGAAAAAAGTTCCAAGGAAGAGAAATATTTGCAGTACATGATATGTATTAGATTTCCTGCAAATTGAAAAATCCAATGAAAAAAAACTTAATGTGAAAAACAAAGTATTAAGATGTTAGAAATTAGGACCCCAAAGGAGTTAAGGTTCCTCAATAATATTTTTAAAATTATGAGTCTGAAGGAGAATATTGATAGATTTAGCTACTTACAAATGAAAACCAGTGCATTGTTCATCAACAGATATCATAACGAAGTGAAGGAAAAAAGTTCCAAGGAAGAGAAATATTTGCAGTACATGATATGTATTAGATTTCCTGCAAATTGAAAAATCCAATGAAAAAAATAGAGATTTTTCAAAATATTAGAGGATACATTAATGTTAAGCCAAAACGTATTGAAATTATTAAAGTAAGTAAATGTTTATTACAATTAATGGTAACTGAGTATCTCAGAAATCATAAAAATGCAAATAAAGCTTACCCTGAGATATATCTTATCTCCTATAATTTGGCAGTAATTAAGAAAGCTGACAGTATCATACATTAATGAGAATGGAGAACAATGGAAATTCCTTTACACTGTTAACACTGCCTATAAGAATATGAATTGGTATAACCACTTTGAGAAACAATTGTAGTTCTTCAAAATTTGAAGTTAAATTTGCATATTCCCTACACACATGCACACACACATACTTTGAGACAAATCATTGCTATAGGAGACTATTAGCAAAATCATGCACAATAGCAACAAACCGGAAACTACATATATATGGTATATTGGTATACTATATATATATATATATATAATCCATATTAATCAGTAAAACTTAATCATTTCACATGATGGATCATGATATGCTAAAATTATGGATGTATAGAGGCATAATGAAAGTATGGAAGGCCATATTACCATGTACTGTTTAAAGCTCAAAAAGCAAACAAAACTAAATATCATAGTGCCTGGAAATACATTCAGATAAAACTCTAGAACTTAAAAGGTAAGGAAATGGTAAACAGAAACAAGATGATGCTTGCTTCTAAGGAACAGAGGGAGATGACATTGGGAAGAAAATTGTGCTTTACCGATAGATTGCCGGGAGAAATATCAATAACCTCAGATATGCAGATGACACCACTCTTATGGCAGAAAGTGAAGAGGAACTAAAAAGCCTCTTGAAAAAGGAGAGTGAAAAAGTTGGCTTAAAGCTCAACATTCAGAAAACGAAGATCATGGCATCCGGTCCCATCACTTCATGGGAAATAGATGGAGAAACAGTGGAAACAGTGGCTGACTTTATTTTTTGGGGCTCCAAAATCACTGCAGATGGTGATTGCAGCCATGAAATTAAAAGACGCTTATTCCTTGGAAGAAAAGTTATGACCAACCTAGATAGTATATTCAAAAGCAGAGACATTACTTTGCTGACTAAGGTCTGTTTAGTCAAGGCTGTGGTTTTTCCTGTGGTCATGTATGGATGTGAGAGTTGGACTGTGAAGAAAGCTGAGCACCAAAGAATTGATGCTTTTGAACTGTGGTGTTGGAGAAGACTCTTGAGAGTTCCTTGGACTTCAAAGAGCTCCAACCAGTCCATTCTAATGAAGATCAGTCCTGGGTGTTCTTTGGAAGGACTGATGCTAAAGCTGAAACTCCAGTACTTTGACCACCTCATGTGAAGAGTTGACTCATTGGAAAAGACTTTGATGCTGGGAGGAATTGGGGACAGGAGGAGAAGGGGACGACAGAGGATGAGATGTCTGGATGGCATCACCAACTCGGTGGATGTGAGTTTGAGTAAACTCCGGGAGTTGGTGATGGACAGGGAGGCCTTGCGTACTGCAATTCATGGGGTCGCAAAGAGTCGGACACAACTGAGGAACTGAACTGAACTGATATTATATCCACAGTGATGTTCATATTCAGTGTTATCTGGTTTGTTCGTGGAGATGGTTCATTTTGTTAGTTACACTTCATAATGTCCCATGCTTTTTTTGCTTACCAAGTTACATAACAGTTCTTAAAATTGTATATGGCTGAGTCCCTTTGCTATTCACCTGAAGCTACCACAACACTGTTAATAGACTATACATGCGTGCTAAGTCACTTCTGTCATGTCCAACTCTTTGCAATCCTATGAACCACAGCTTCCCAGGCTTCTCCGTCCTTGGGATTTTCAAGGCAAGAATACTGGACTGGGTTGCCATGTCTTTCTCCAGGGCATCCTCCCAACCCTGGCATTAAACCTGGGTCTCCTGCATTGCAGGCAGATTCTTTATCATCTGAGCCACCAGGGAAGCAAATACACCAATACAAAATAGAAAGTTTGAAGTTTGGGAAAAAAATTTAGACTGAAGCCAAGCAATTGGAGATTGAATCACAAAAGTTTGAAATTTATGTATGATGTTCAGAGGTGTAAGTCTGTATTATTTGGGTTACAGTACTTACATATCAGTACGTTTGCTTTCCTAAGTAGATTATAAATTTCACAAGATTGAAAATCTCTCTTTTGTGCCTACAAGATGTTACATACACATGTTAATGAAAATGAAAGGATTTATATTTTTATTTCAGGTCTCAAATTCTCATAGTGTATTAATATATTTAGATTACACACAGTCTTTTGCTTTCCATAGGAACAGAGTTGGTTTAAAAAAGGATTGCATTTTTAATAAACATTTGCATATAAACTATGTTATCTAAAATGTGAATAAATTGCATGGCATCGCAAATTCCTCAAAAAAACAAAATTTTGAAATTATAAGAAGATTGAATTGTTATATATCTAAAATAGCTTATGTAAGACATTCTAGTTAATTATTAAGACATTCTAGTTAGTTATCCTTAGATACCTTAGGAATACCTAATATTTTTAAAGTAACAAATTAGTAAAATGACTGACCTCAAAGACTTTTCATATATAACTTTGCTTTATTCAGAATCTTATTTTCTAATCAGTGTTTATGTTTTACAGAAGGCTGTACTTTCCCTCTATTTTGAGTTATTAAGATCATAGTATGTTCTACTTCAGTGTAAGGAGAAAACTTCCTCATAAACTGAGAGACTCATAAAATCAAACTCTGAGAGCGACTTTTAGATCTGTCACCTCTTAAAGGGATAGATTACACAGTTTATAGTGATAAAAGGAAATTGCAGAATGCTAATTCCTTACTCTGCAGAATAATATGAAGATTCTGTCAGTCATAATATGAGGATTGTCTCTGGCAAAAATACTTCAAGTGAATTGGGACTAAAGACAATATTCTTATTTGATATGTCAAAATACTGCCTAATGATGTTTGTACTTAATAGTTTTTCCCTTCTGCTTGGTAGGCTCTTGCCCCAGAATGTCTTGGCTCAAGTTCATGTTAATGTTTCAGTAAATCATCTGCTCAGAAATACCATCTTTCTTGAGGTAGAGCTGTCTGTTTTCCCCTTGTGGAACAGTGCCATAACAGGGTCATGGTAGAAGATCTATAGTGAAAGGGGAAATGGGGAAAAAAATAAAGGGGTAATGGCTTACTTTATGCCAGTATGATTAAAGTATTTGAGACTGGAGAAAGAATGGATGTATAGAAAAAAAGCTAGTTAAGATATTTACTAAAGAGCAATTGGAAATGAAAATAAGCATTTCTGAAATAAGTCATTTAAATTATTTGTGTGTGTGTGTATATATATATCTTTTAAAATAAAGGTAACCATTGTTAAGAATTATAGTGTCTGGCTTGATCAAAATAGACTAACATAGAAACTTGATATAGTATTTTGAAAGCTATACAATACCATTTTTATTAGAAGATAATAGATTTTATTGTTAAAATAGTTTGCTTATGTCTGTATGTGGGGTAGGTGTGTGTATATAAATGTATGTATGTAATATGCTTAGAACTTAGAAAATATAAAATAAGTTCTTTGTAAATATTCATGCTAAGGAAAAGAAATAAAACAATTACAGTAAGATGAAAATCATAATATCTTTATTTTCACAGATGTACCAAACAGTGGAGAACCACAAAATACTCACTGTGAACAATGTGAAGCATGTTCTCCAAAATAAGTTTCCTCATGCTAATATTTGGGATATTTTGGGAGTTGATTCTAAATATGATGGTAAAAGAAAGGTAAGTTGGAATGCAACTTTTAAAAAATATGTTGAAGAACCTTTTATTATCTCATGAATAAATGATCTTAATATAACTAACTCTACAATCAGATTTAGATTTTAAACGTTAAAAAAAAGGGAAATTTATACCTTTGAATGACACATTTTATACAGTACAGATTTAGATTTTAAACGTTAAAAAAAGAGAAATTTATACCTTTCAATGACACATTTTATACAGTGTTTAAGTTACCACTATTGACATCAAAAAAGTTATTTCCCAGAACTAATACTGTAGAAAATCATTAAAACAATTAACAAAGTGGCAATATGTACATACCTACCAATAATTATTTAAATGTAAATGGACTAAATGCTTCAATCAAAAGACAGTAACCAGATGGATATACAAGCAAGACTTGTGTATAAGCTGCCTCCAAGAGACTTAACTTCAGATCTGAAGATACATACAGACTGAAAGTGAGGGAATTAAATAGGTATTCCATGCAGTGGAGATGAGAAGAAATCTGGGGACCAGTTACGTCAGATGAAATAGAGTTTAAAACAAAGGCTGAAATGAGACAAAGGACAATATCATATAATGATTAATGGATTAGTCCAAGAAGAAGATATAATTGTTAATATAGGTATTTCCTTCAGTTCAGTTGCTCGGTCATGTCTGACTCTTTGCTACCCCATGAACCGCAGCATGCCATACATCCCTGTCCGTCACCAACTCCCGAAATCGACTCAAATCTATGTCCATTGAGTTGATGATGCCATCTAGCCATCTCATCCTCTGTTGTCCCCTTTCCTCCTGCCCTCAATCCCTCCCAGCATCAGGGTCTTTCCCATGAATCAGCTCTTAGTGAACTCCGGGAGTTGGTGATGGACAGGGAGGCCTGGTGTACTGCGATTCATGGGGTCACAAAGAGTCGGACACGACTCCGCGCCTGAACTGAACTGAAGCTTTCTTTATAGTCCAGCTCTCACATCCATACATGACCACTGGAAAAACCATAGTCTTGACTAGATGGACCTTTGTTGACAATGTCTCTGCTTTTTAATATGCTGTCTAACTTGGTCATAACTTTCATTCCAAGGAGTAAGTGTCTTTTAATTTCATGGCTGCAGTCACCATCTGCAGTGATTTTGGAGCCCAGAAACATAAAGTCAGCCACTGTTTTCACTGTTTCCCCATCTATCTGCCATGAAGTGATGGGACTCTATGCCATGATCTTCGTTTTCTGAATGTTGAGCTTTAAGCCAACTTTTTCACTCTCCTCTTTCACTTTCGTCAAGAGACTTTTTAGTTCTTCGCTTTCTGCCATAAGGGTGGTGGTATCTGCATATCTGAGGTTATTGATGTTTCTCTGTTGGATCTCCTTGCAGTCCAAGGGACTCTCAAGAGTCTTCTCCAACACCACAGTTCAAAAGCATCAATTCTTCAGTGCTCAGCTTTCATCACAGTCCAACTCTCACATACATGACTACTGGAAAAACCATAGCCTTGACTAGATGGTCCTTTGTTGGCAAAGTAATGTCTCTGCTTTTTAATATGCTGTCTAGGTTGGTCATAACTTTTCTTCCAAGGAGCAAGCATCTTTTAATTTCATGGCTGCAGTCACCATATGCAGTGATTTTGGAGCCCCCTAAAACAAAGTCTGTCACTGTTTCCCCATCGATTTGCCATGAAGTGATGGGACCAGATTCCATTATCTTAGTTTTCTGAATGTTGAGCTTTAAGCTAACTTTTTTACTCTCTTCTTTCACTGTCAAGAGGCTCTTTACTTCTTCTTTGCTTTCTGCCATAAGTGTGGTGTCTGCATATCTGAGGTTACTGACACTTCTCCTGGCATATATATACAGTTATATATATATATATATAATTAGCTCAGAGATAATATAGTTCATTGGTTACAGGTTCAGACTATTTGTCACACACTTAGAAGTACAAAATCTGTTTCCAAAATGTAGTAGTTATATGACATTGTAAGTGACTCTCTGTATGTTTTATCATTTATAAAGTGAATATAATAATAGTACTTGCAGAGAGCAATTATTAATATGTTGGCTAGCATGACAATTTTAATGATACATAGTACTGAATAGTGATGAATTAATTATTAGTGATACTGTATCATACAAGATAAAATCCAGATGCTGAAGACCTTCATGATCAGGCCCCTCCACCCCTCTAACCTAATATCTTCTCCCTACATATTAATAACTCCTCCCACTGTAAACACAGAAAACTATTTGCCATTTCCTGAATATACTATACTCTCTTTTCCCTTCTATTCCTTGCAGTGCTGTCTGTTTTCACTTGGAATGTCTTTCTCCACATTTAAAGGACAAGCAAATTTTTACTTGTCCTTTAAGATTTTGCTGTTATTCCCTGAAGAGGGTTTCTATGATCCCTTCTCTCCACACTCAGACTTTGTCACTTCTTTTCTGGGCTCCCATAAAACCTGGTATATGGCCTCAGTTTTGCTTGTATATATGTGAGCCCCTTGAAGGCAGATATTTTAACTTTGTACTCACAGAGTCTAGCCAAACACATGAATTCAATGAATGTTTACTAAACAAATGAACCTAGAGATAAATTAACCTCTTATGCAGGTAGATGTATTTTTTAAAGTAAAGTCATACCTCTATCAAAGGCCAGCAAACTACAGCCCCCAAGCCAAATCCAGCCTTTCAACCACCTGTTTTTCCTCCTGTTTTCAGCCAGGTTCATTCGTTCATGTGTTGTGTGTCACTGCTTTTGCACTGTAACATCATGATTGAGTAGTTGTGTCAGAGACCAGGTGGCTCACAAAACCTAAAATATGTGTCTGGCCCTTTTAAAAAAAGTTTTCTGACTTGTTCTCTGTAGGTAAATTACCTTCCTTTAAGTAGTGTTGTAAAGACAGATAAAATTAGCAAAACTAACATTTTTCTATGACATACAAAAATGTGGCAGTACTTTTATTTATGTATTTCTTTTTCAGACAGATATATTCTGTTTAACTCTCTGGCATTTTTTTAATTGAATAGGCAGGAACAAACTTTTATAAGATGACTGGCTTGGGTCCTTTGCCTCAAGCTCTTTATAATGGTGAATCCTTTCACCGTGAAGAGCTGAATTTTAAGGAACTAGAAATGGCTGTTCTTCACAGAATGATGGATACAACTGCATATTTACAAAAGGAAGTTTTTATGGTAGGTAAACATGTATGAGAAAATGTATGATGAATGATATTTATAAATTATTTCTGTATTACATTAGAACTATCTTAATAGCTAAAGTTAATTGCATAAAAGTTTCCATTCTAATCATTTAGTAGTGCTTTTTAAAGTAGTAATTAAATTTATCTGTGCATAATTACATCTAAAAATTGCTTAATTGGAAAGAAACTCAAAGTTTTACAGGAAAATTTATTATAAGAATCTTAAATTGACTTATTTTAGATTAAGCAATCTTTAAATGTATTCCCTGCATCATATTAAAACATATGCATATAAATTGCCTGTATTACCTAAATAATATTTTGTCATTTTAGGGTACCTTAAATGATCGAATAAATGCAATTGACTTCCTGATGGGTAAAAATAATGTTGTGCCCCGAATAAATCCTTTGATTTTGAACAATAAATGGCAGTACCTTAATTTGATATCTACATCAGGTAAAATAATCCTTCCCTATACTTTTCTACAAATGTTTATTGAGTTGTGAATGTTTTATTAATTCATTATTTAACATTTAATATTAAAAATTTTAGTAACTGCTGATGTTGAAGATTTCTCTACTTTCTCCTTCTTGGATACACAAGATAAGAGTGCTGTAATTGCAGAGAACAAATGCAATTGACTTCCTGATGGGTAAAAATAATGTTGTGCCCCGAATAAATCCTTTGATTTTGAACAATAAATGGCAGTACCTTAATTTGATATCTACATCAGGTAAAATAATCCTTCCCTGTACTTTTCTACAAATGTTTATTGAGTTGTGAGTGTTTTATTAATTCATTATTTAACATTTAATATTAAAAATTTTAGTAACTGCTGATGTTGAAGATTTCTCTACTTTCTCCTTCTTGGATACACAAGATAAGAGTGCTGTAATTGCAGAGAACATGCAGTATGTAACTGAAGGAGGTAATAAGCATATTTCATTTTCCTGAATTTATTCCTAAATGGTAAAAGTTAATAATTTTATTAAATGTTTGCATAACACATTTTTGTATGTTGATATTGGATTAGAGGCCTGGTTTTCAATTTGAGAATTTGTAAATTGTTAGGGTAAAAGAATTTTGCTGAGAAAAATGATGCTGCCTAGCCTAGCTAATTATATATGCAGAGGGATTAATCTTATTTCTTTGCCTTTTTTTTAAAGCATGCTATTCAGTTATTCTCCTTTTTAGGAAGGTGGTAAAACACTTTCAAGATTAAGTAACCTGATAATCTTATAAGGCGTGAATAAAAGTATAATCCTCAGATGAGAGGAGAATAGTTCTGAACAGTGTCTGAATGTTTTGCTTAGGATCGCGGTCATACCCAAAGGAAGGGGAACCAAGACAGAAACATCTTTGGAAATAAGGATTTAGCCTAGGTAGGAAAACTGCAATATGACCACAGACTTCTGAGATACCATGAACTTTTCAGATAATGGAGTTTGGTTGGTTTGAGTTTCACTTTGTTTTGTTTGACCTACTTTGTTCTGGAGAGAACACAGAGAACCTATGCATAAAACAGAAAGTTGATTTTTATGTTGTTATATAAAGTGGTAACTTTCTGACAATGAGTGATCTAAAGATGAAATTACTGTGAAATAAGGGGTAATTTCTATATATGAGAGATATTTAAGCAGACAGCTAGTTTTTGAGAATACTATGGGGTGAATGCAAATTAGGACCAGATCACCTTTGAATTACTTTCTAACAGATCTGTGATTTTATGTTCATAAACTGGTCTGTCTACAAGAAATTCAACAAATAATAAAATATAATTCAGTTCCATTGTATGTCAGGCTAAGGTCCTGAATGTGTCAAGTGAAGGGAAAAGTAGAGAAACAGGGAATGAAAAAATAGAAGAAATATATTCATCAGGTTCTGTTTATATTTCAAAAATTGCTTTGGGGCTTCAGAATAGAGTAAGTTAGCCTATAATTAATGCCCTTAGATTAAATCTCTTACAATTTAAAAGAATATTTAACTGAGAAACACCTTATTTCTTTCTTTGTGTGAGATCGAGACCATCCCCAAGAAAAAGAAATGCAAAAAAGCAAAATGGCTGTCTGAGGAGGCCTTACAAATAGCTGTGAAAAGAAGAGAAGCAAAAAGCAAAGGAGANTAATGAGTTTGTGTTTACCTGGGAGTTGGTGATGGACCAGGAGGCCTGGCATGCTGCGATCATTGGGTCGCAAAGAGTCGGACATGACTGAACGACTGAACTGAACTGAACTAAAGAAATATAAAATTGGGAGAAATTTACTTAGCATCTTTGAAGTATTTCTCAGTTTACTATTTGTAATTGTAAATGTGCTGACATTTAAGAAGGCATGAGAATTCTTTACCTTTCTTCTTTGAAAAGAGTGTGCCACCACTGCATTACTATTAAATTGCTTCTGAATTATTGCAAGGAGAATCAGTGTTGTCCTTCATTTTGTTACATATTTTTTTCATTAACCAAAGCCAGTTTTTGCATAATTATATATTACTGGGTATGGTACGATAGCATCACCTACTCAGTGGATATGAGTTTGAGTAAACTCCAGGAGATGGTGCAGGACAGGGAAGCCTGGCATGCTGCAGTCCATGGGGTTAAAAAAGTCAGACATGACTTAGTGATTGAACAACAAGAGTGGTGATAACTGTAGCTTCTCATCTGTTCAGGTGTAAGTTTTTGGTGTAGTAGACTTTCTACAGTTATTTTAAGTGGGTCATATGATCTAAGGGACTAATTTTTGTATAGGTTTAATGATAGCCAGACAAGTATTATTTCATATGTTATATGCTGAGGTTGGATGAAATGAAACCCATTTAACTGTGTCTGCAGAATTAAAAATTGTTTCATCTTGTGACTTCCAGATTTTCAGATGTTTCTGGAAAAAAAATGTATTGATGTTTTTGGCACAAGATGATGTAAATTAAACTAAGTTAACAATAGCCAGAATTTTTGAAATACATGAATCATAAGCTAATAAAATATTGCTGTTTCCAGTATCTGCTAATAATTTATTGTGTGTGGTTTTACATTATGTAAGGTATAAATATCATTTTTTTTTTACATATGTAGCTGGAAGGCAATTTTGCATGTCAACAGTGGAACCTTGATAAGCATAATAAAATTTTCTCTACTGGCAAAAGTATCCCATAGATATGTTTCTTGGGGACTATTCTTTCTTTTAGGTATCTGATTTATAAATGAGTTACTCTTAACGTCTTCTATGTATTTCACTCTGTGTGTGTTTAATTTTTACCAGTATTTGCTTATTTTCAAAATGATTCATTTTAAAAATTATTATTTTTATGTATTTTGTTAACTGGAAGTGTTCCTATCTTTGATATCTGCTAATAATTTATTGTGTGTGGTTTTACATTATGTAAGGTATAAATATCATTTTTTTTTTACATATGTAGCTGGAAGGCAATTTTGCATGTCAACAGTGGAACCTTGATAAGCATAATAAAATTTTCTCTACTGGCAAAAGTATCCCATAGATATGTTTCTTGGGGACTATTCTTTCTTTTAGGTATCTGATTTATAAATGAGTTACTCTTAACGTCTTCTATGTATTTCACTCTGTGTGTGTTTAATTTTTACCAGTATTTGCTTATTTTCAAAATGATTCATTTTAAAAATTATTATTTTTATGTATTTTGTTAACTGGAAGTGTTCCTATCTTGATTTTAAGAATTAGTTTATATTGTTTGAAACTTTCAGATGATTATGTAATTTCTTCAGTTACTTTCTGGATTGTTGCTGATTTTGACAAACCATCTGGGAGAAAACTGCTTTTTAATGCATTAAATCACATGGTGAGTATTTGGATACTTTCTACAAAAATTAATGTGTTGTAATTTTGAGAAAGCAGTATGAAAAATGTTCGTTAAGTCTTTATTTTCCTTTATGTTAACATTTTCAGTTCCTTAACTTGGTTAGAACATGGTACTAAGGCAGGAATTCAGATTCTTTCTCCATATAAGATAGGTGACCTTGCCCCAGAAAAGACAGCCCCTACATGTCTTCTGTGATTCATGACTTGTATATTCTCTTCTAGTCCTTGCTGTTGGACATACATGTACATGTCTAGTAGCGTGTATGTGCTGAACGCTTTTGTCCCCCGCAAAATTTATAGGGCTTCCCTGGTGGCTCAGATGGTAAAGAATCTTCTTGCAGTGCAGGAGACTCAGGTTTGATCCCTGGGTGGGGAAGATCCCCTGGAGAAGGAAATGGCAAACCACTCCAGCATTCTTGCCTAGAGAATTCCGTGGACAAAAGAGCCTGGCAGGCTGCAGTCCATGGGATCACACAGAGTCGGACACTACTGAGGGACTAACACTTTTTTATTTTCTTTCAAAATTTTTATGTTCAAATCTAATCCTCAGTGTGCTGAAATTTGGAGATGGGACCTTTAGGAGGTATTTAGGTCATAAGGGTGGAGTCCTCATAAATGGGATTAGTGCTCTTAAAAGAAGAGGTCCTAGGGCTAGCCTACTCTCTCTCTGTCATGTAAGGATCCAAGGAGAAATTAGAAAATGCAACCCAGAACAGGGTCCTCACCAGCACCTGACCTTGCCGGCACACTGATCTTGGTCTGCCAGCCTCCATATTGTACTAGTTTTTTACATATCTATCTCAGTAATAAGTAAAACAAGTAAACAGAAAATCAATAGGGATGTACAGATGATTTGAATAATAAAATCCCAAACTTTGCCTAATGAATATTGATAGAAAAATACACATTGCATAGTATATGTTCTTGCAAAGCACAAATGTAACATTTAAAAACCATTTGTAGATATTGGGCTATAAACCAAATCTCATAAATCTCACTGATGTTCTAGTTTTCTGTTGGTGATTGATTTCTAAGTTAATTATACTGTAGTCAAAGAATATACTTTTGCTCTTTCAGCAGCAGGGTTTGAACAGCATGGGTCCACTTAGGCACAATTTTTTTACAGTAGTAAATACTACAGTATTATGTCATCTGTGGTTGGCTGACTCTACATATGTGGAACTTTGAATATGGAGGGCCAACTATAAGTGGATTTTTGACTGCTCAGGGGGTCAATGTGTCTGACCCCTGCATTGTCCAAGGGTCAAGTGTACTTTGTATGATTTTAGTCTTTGAAAATTTTATGAGATTTTCAAAATTCCATTGTAAAAGGATATGTAAAATACTGATCTTTATCACCTTGAAATGTGTTTTGCAGAAAACAAGTGGTCATAGTCGGTTGGGGGTTATTTACAATCCTACATCAAAAATAGATGAAGAAAACACAACTATTTCTAGAGGAATTCTGGCAGCTTTTCTTACACTGAAAAACAGCTTTTTGAGAAACTTTCTCAGGAAACTGGCAGAAGAAAAAACTGCTGCAGCTATTTACTCTGGAAATAAAATTAAAACGTTGCTTACTGAGGTTAGTAGCTATTTGTTTGAAATAATAGATATATATCTGTTGCATATTTCAAAAATATTTCAGTGTGCTTGGAGATATGTTGCCAAAAAATCAATTAAGTATAATCAAATGGGGATCATAAGCTTTACAGTGGGAAAGGTTCTCATTAAATGATACGGCTTTGCATAGAAGCACTGAACATATCAAATTTCAGATATTTCAGCTACTACTCAATGATCTTAAAGTTAATGGCTTTCTAGTTTGGATATGTATTTATGTGAAGAATTGGGAGTTAAAGGAATATGTGAATAATCCTCAGTTATTTCCTGAAGGGATCCAGTACAGGGAAAAATTCTAAGGTAAAAGCTGATGCTCTGGAAGAAAGACTCATTAATCCATTCAAAAAATTTATTGATTGACTCCCAGACAATGGGGATAATACTTGTGAACAAAGCAGATAGAATCCCTGTTCTTATGGACTTATCTTGTATTGGGAAAGAAAAGGCAAGTGGTGCTACAAAAAAAAATTATAAGAAAGTATACTGTTTGAGGGATGTTCTTTTAGCTGGAGTGGTCAAGGAAAGGCATCTCTAAAGAGCTGTTGTTTGGGCAAAGCTCTGAATGAAGTGAGAAATCAAGCCATGAAAAGTCTGTAAGAAGAATGTACCAGATTCAAGAATACAGTGGATCTGAAGAAAGTATTTACAGGAGGACATGGTCAACTATGCCAGATGCCTTGAAATTAGGCTTCATAAGGGACCATTTTATTTGTTAAGGTGGTCGTTGGTGACTGATAAAATAGTTTCAATGAAGTAGTAGGTATAAAGGTGAACTAGAGTCAAGAGAGAAAGGGGAATCAGAAAAGAGAGACAGCAAGTATTCGTAGCTTTCTAAAGGAATTTTTCCTATGCAGAAAACAGAGAAATATTGTGTAGCTAGACTAGGACTTGAGGTCAAGGAAGGATTTCACTTTTTTGGTATGCTAATGAAAACAGTCCATCCAAATATGAGAAAGGATGATAAGGAGACAAGGGAGCAAAGTGGGAGGATGTTTCTTGAGTAGAAAAGAGGTGCTGGGACCCAATGCACAAGTTATAAGTATTGGTTTAAGAACTGGGTAGATTTATTTGGTGGTAGCATGATGAGTACTTCTCTTCTGATTGATTCCATTTTCAAAAAAAATCAGATCATTAGCTAAGTATTAGGATGGGAGTAGGGACTCATTGGAAAAGGCCTTGATGCTGGGAGGGATTGGGGCCAGGAGGAGAAGGGGACGACAGAGGATGAGATGGCTGGATGGCATCACTGACTCGATGGACGTGAGTTTGGGTAGGCTCTGGGAGTTGGTATGGACAGGGAGGCCTGGCGTGCTGTGGTTCATGGGGTCGCAAAGAGTGGGACACAACTGAGCAACTGAACTGAACTGAGGTGCTCTTAGAGGTTGGAGGGAAGAGGAGAGAATGTCAGGTATTTTCCTGTTGTTCTGCGAGTGAGAAAGTAAATCAACAGTGGTATAGGAAAATTTCTGAGGGCTCTCTTGAGATTAGTGACCACAACTGAAAGTGAGATCAGTGTTGGCTGCACGTGTTTCTCCAGCCATCCTAACACTGGATCCTGTTGCAGAGTAAACAGGTTTATGTTTAACCAGAGTTGAAGTTTTGCCAGGTGATTATAACTGAGAGGAGGCATTCAAGGGAACTGAGCATGCACTGTTTTTGCTACGGTAAAGGGCTCTGAGGTAGAGCTTGTTTAGGAGGAAAATTTTGGAAAGCATGATAGACAATAAGTGGTTGGAACTGAAGGGTTGACTAATGGTTGTTCTGGTGACACTGGAGTGAATGAGCTGGAGGGTCAGCAGCTTGTGAAAGTGAAGTTCTAGGGCTGCACTGTAATACTGTAGCCGCCAACTTCATGTGGTTGTTTTAAATTTAAGTAAAATTACAGTAAATTTCTCAGTCATACTAGCCAGATTTCTAGAGCTCAATACCCATCTGTGGCTGTGCCTTGGGCAGGCAAGGAACCTTTTCTGATATTGTAGGTGTTCCAGGAACATGATAATAATGCAGAAGGCAAGGCCCACCCTGGATCTACTCCAGTACAATGTATATTTTAACAAGACACCCAGGTGATTTATATGCATACTAATGTTCGAAAGAATCCACCTGCAATGAGGGAGACCTGGATTCGATCCCTGGGTTGGGAAGATCCCTTGGAGAAAGGAAAGGCCACCCACTTCAGCATCCTGGTCTGGAGAATTCCATGAACTGTATAGTCTGTGGGGTTGCAAGAGTCGGACATGATTGAGTGACTTTCACTTAATGTTTGATACACACTGAGATGGATAATATTACTTTTGTATTTCAGAATTTAATGCAGTATTACTGAACTGCTTTTGTGGGGTTGGAATGAGACAGAGTATTTTTATTTTAAACAGTATTTTTTTAGTTGAGCACACCAAAATGGAAGTACTGAGTCCAGAATTTAATAAACATTGTATTTTATTTTTTAATGTTAATTTTTTTAAAAATGATGTTCCCTAGCATTTTATTAATCAGTAATCCATCCCACATTCTCAACAAATGAATAGCAAGCTATCTACTTATAACAGGATTTACAAATATTTTAATGGCCTTGCCGAGAAGGATTCTTTTTTTAAAATGTGATTTCAGAACAAGATGGTACTTTTAAAAATCAAAAGTTAATGTAATTTTAAGTTTTATAATGACTTAATAAAGTAAGCTATGTTAAAAAAAATGTTTTCTGTATTTACTGTTCTCTTGTTGGTTTTATCATTCTTAACTTATGCCTTAGGGGATGGATAAGAATGCCTTTGAGAAAAAATATAATACCATTGGAGTGAATATTTTTCGAACTCACCAGTTGTTCTGCCGAGATGTACTTAAATTGAGTCCTGGAGAAAAAGGTGTTGTCAGCAATGGGAGGGTAAGTAGAAAAAGCAATTGCTTACTTTTTTCAGTGACACCGTGATACAGAGGTCTCAAACATTGTCTGTTACAATACACCTGATGCAGAATGCACAGAGGATGGTGCTCACGCCAGATAGGTCTCAGCATAAATACACTTGCCTCTGAGATAATCTAGTTCATGGCATGCTCCCTGTGTCTTCCCCCCTACCCTGTCTGTGATAACATTGGATGTAGCTGAGGATGTGCTTTGGGGATAGCTTTTATAAGGTAAGTATTAGAACAAGCAGTTTAGTATATATTACAACATTGTAATTGAGAATCACTGTTGTGAATGTGTGTATAAAGTACATTTTAACGTCTTTTTTTCTTTTTGTAGCTTTTTTCTACAATCGATTATATTAAATAATAATACCTTTGTAAGTTTTGTGATATAAAGTTATATGTATTAATATAATTTTTAAAAACATGGGGAAAAGTCACTGTTCCTCCCACCATCCTGATAAAGATTTTTTCGTTTTTAAAAAATTTATTTATTTTTAATTGGAGGATAATTGCTTTGCAATATTTTTTAGTTTCTGCCTTACATCAGCATGAATCAGCCATAGGTATACATATGTCCCCTCCCTCTTGGATCTTTCTCCTATCTCCCATACCATCCCACCCTCAAGGTTTCACCTTCAACTCCTTTTCTACTCTGTATAGCCTTGTCTGGTTTTTGAATGCATAATTATAATCACACTTTTTTCTCTTAATATACTAAAAATATTTTTCCAGTTGATTAGAGAGTTGTAATAGATACATATAAAATTAGTGGACAGTAGCTACTTATTAATATTTTTAGTATGATAGTCTAGTTTTCTTTCTCAGGAGTGATTTAAGTTTTTAAAAATTGAATCTGGTGCTTAAGTATTTTTAGAAATCAGCTAATGCAGTGTGTTTGACATACCTCTGCTTGAATCATCAAAGTATATATCCCTAAGTCATCATCAAAACTCAGTTTTCTACATTTTTATGAGTTCTGTTCCCTCTGTGCTCCATTCCGATATCATCATCCTCTTAAAATTATGCTTATTTATTCTTTCTTTTTTGAGTCTGTAAATAATAGAAATTGGAGAATAATGAGGGACTCATATCTTCCACACATTAAGTATTTCTTCTTTAGTGCAGCAGTTCTTGTGCTAATTGTGTTAGCTCCTAACGGTAGTGAGACTCAGGCGCATCTGTGTACAGTGCTCCTGTAAGATTGGTGACAGCAGTGGCATTTATGATTGCAATACTGTAAAGTGTTAGTAAATTTTGACAGTGAGCTATTTGAAAGCCCAAAAATGGTGTTGCTTTTTTTTTTTTCTTTAGCAATTGCTTTGGGAAGAAATAAAACTTTAGAACAATTTTAAAGTATAAGGCTACCTTTGACTTTGTCAGGCATTTTAAGGAATAAAAAGGGAAAAGTTACAGCCTGCTGTATCTATTAATTTGCCTTTGGGTTAACATAATGGAAAAGCTACTCTATGTTTTCTTTGTCATGGCTTGATATAATTCAGCCATGATAATATTGTTATCAATATTAGTGATAAATATTATAGTTATGTTCAGCTTATTTCTTTTAGAACTCTTTTCTTCTCGTTTTCCTTGAAATTGACAAAAGGATTTAGCTGTAATCTTGCCACGAACCAAACATTCTTCTGGAATCCAAGAGTATAGTAGTGAAAAAACATGTTTTTGTGGAGTTTACATTGTGATGCGCAGGGAACAAAAACAAATAGTCTCCTTATTTATATGGGGTTATTTGGACAGAGAACCAAAAGAGGTGAGAGAGCAAACTGTTTTTCAAATCTGGAAGAATGTTCTAGGTAGAGGGAACAAGGAGTACAAAGTCCTGAGATGAACTCATGTCTTTGTGTTCTAAGAATAACAGATATGAGAACAGGAGAGAAGTAGCTGGGGGCCAGATCAGGTGTGGTTTTACACTGAATGAGTTGAGAACCTCATTGTTCTGGAGATGGGATTGACATAAACTGACTTACATTTTATTTGGATCACTAGTGGAGAAGGAAATGGCAACCCACTCCAGTATTCTTGCCTAGAGAATCCCAGGGATGGGGGAGCCTGGTGGGCTGCTGTCTATGTGGTCGCACAGAGTCAGACACGACTGAAGTGACTTAGCAGTTAGCAGTGACTATTACATTGAGAATAGACTGTAGAGGTTGGGAAGCCAGTTAGGAGCTGTTACAGTAGACCAAGTGAGAGCTGATGGTGGCCTGGACCAGAATGGCTCTAGTGGAAATAGAAGTAGACGTGAGATGTATTTTGAAGGAAAGGTGAACAGGAATTGCTTACAGATTTGCTGTGGGATGTGAGAGAACTGCATGACCAGCAGAATGAAGTTGCATTGTTTTAAGGTAAGGAAGACTTGCAGGAGGAGTGGGCTTGTTCAGAAGAAAAGGTAGATCAGATAGAGAATTTAGTTCTGCATATAGCAAGAGCTCAGTGTTCCGTCCTGGACCTGTGATAGACTGGTTGAGTCAGCAACTGGACATGAGTTAAATTCAGGGGAGAGGTCAGAACTGGAGATAGTTAGGAAGTCAAATATGTTGACTTTTTATGTTGAATAATGAAAAATTATAATT
Organism: Aepyceros melampus; assembly: GCA_006408695.1. Taxonomy (NCBI): domain Eukaryota; kingdom Metazoa; phylum Chordata; class Mammalia; order Artiodactyla; family Bovidae; genus Aepyceros; species Aepyceros melampus. The sequence continues at coordinate 141,205 of SJXQ01001258.1, forward strand.
TTGATTATCTTTGTATTTGTAGGATTGTGATTTGAATAGAAAAGTGTGATATATCTGAAAATAAGTACTGTGGTTTCTGAACTATAATACTTAGCTTTTTACTGTGTCTCAAGAGTAATGCTTTTATAAAACACAATAATCATAGCAATTGTAGCAGGTAGCTATAATTCTGAACCAGATAATTTAATATTCAAAATAATTCTGACATTTTAGAATCAATCTTCATTTTGAACCTGTCCAAATGTTTACATTAAAATTGAAACATATTCAAAGTTAAAATTGATTACAAATGATCAAAACTAGGGAGTATTGATGATCTCATACTTTCTTACTGATATGCTAAAGAATTTAAAATCTATTTTAATATTAAATAAAACACTAAATAATACTGTTGCTGTTGGTTTGGCCAAAAGTTTGTTTAGGTTTCTCCATAACATCTTATAGAAAAATCTGAATGAACTTTGTAGCTAGCTCAATATAATTACATTTATTCTTACTACACTACATAATAAATTTGTTGACAAAGGTCCTTATAGTCAAAGCTGTGATTTTTCCGGTAGTCACCTGTGGATGTGAAAGTTGGACCATAAAGAAGGCTGAACACTGAAGAATTGATGTTTCTGAACTGTGATGTTGGAGATTCTTGAGAGTCCTGGGACTGAAAGGAAATCAAACTAGTCAGTCCTAAAGGAAATCAGTCCTTAATATTCATTGGAAGGACTGATGCTGAAGCTCCAATACTTTGGCCGCCTGATGCAAAGAACTGACTTATTAGAAAAGACCGTGATGCTGGGAAAGACTGAAGCAGGAGGATAAGGTGACAGCAGAGAACGAGATGGTTGGATGGCATCACCAACTCAGTGGACATGAGTTTGAGCAAGCTCTGGGAGATGGTGTAGGACAGGGTGCCTGGCATGCTGTAGTCCATGAGGTTGCAGAGTCAGACATGACTGAGTGACTCAACAACGGTTATGCCACGTACTTACAAATTACTGAAAGACATGGCAGAGCAGAGAGTAGGGAAACAAGCAAGGCCTTTTCAGATTCCAGTTACACCATTAATTATATGACCTTTGTCATAAAATTTGTTCATTTGGGCGATAGAAAAAGTAATAGTATGTTTTACAAAGTTGTCAGAGGATTAAATATGCTTTTATACCAAAAACACATAGAATGGTCCTAGACATAGAGTAAATTTTCAATAAATATTAACTTTTCTTTTCTCTAAATCTCTGAAGGCTATCATGAGAAATACTGGGTACTTTTACAAATTTTGGTGGCTCAGAGGGTAAAGTGTCTGCCTGCAATGTGGGAGACCCGGGTTCCATCCCTGGGTCGGGAAGATCTCTGGGAGAAGGCGATGGCAACCCACTCCAGTATTCTTGCCTGGAAAAGCCCATGGACGGAGAAGCCTGGTAGGCTACTGTCCATGGGGTTGCAAAGAGTCAGACACGACTGAGTGACTTCACTTTCACTTTTCACAGATTTTATGTTCATTGAGAGTCAGTATAGAGTCAGGGCCAATGGATGAAACTTCAACAAGTAGTTATTTTTACTCAGTATGTGCATGAACATTTTAACAGAGTTTTCTAAAATAATGATCTGTCAAAGGAGGTAAGTACATTTCTGTTACAGCAGTTATTCTGTTTAACTGAAAAGTCACATTTCCAAAATGTTGTAAAGAAGATTTAAGCTCCAGATAGGTTTTATTGTACTATTACATGATTTTCAAATTTAATGTTCCATTTCTCAATTTGGCCCTTATGTGATTTTGCACTAACATTTTATTCCACAAACAATACATTCAACTTTAAGTAGAAGAACTAAAGCACAGAAAAAAAACAGAGTTTCTGCTAGCTATTTGAACTTACATGGGTAAAATAGTGCCAATTTTCTGGTGAATTTAATCAGTACAGATTCCCAATCTGTTAATCCCTGAGGAAAATAATTTGAGATTTTATTTCCTTTTTTTGAGTTATTAACAAGAAACTACTTGGTCACTAGAAGTGGTGTAGATAAAATTCAGCTGTTTCCCAGGCCTATCCCATCCATAGTCCAAAAAATATAACATTGAAAGTGCTTGGAAAGTTAAAATTGACAGTCATCTTAAGGAAATGGAGTATTGATATGTGTACTTTTAGAATTATAGCACCTATTTTTGGTACATTTAAGAGACTAGGTTTTATGTTTAAAGTGAAACATGGTATTTGTTTAGCTGGATGCCAGTATTCCAGCTAATTTCACCTTTGTTATGAGCAAATGAGAAAAGATTGAAGAACTATACTTTATTAATTTTTATAAAATATTAATTGTAGAAACATATGAAGGGGAAGTAAGAAAATCCACTTACAACTGTTTCATTCTGGTCTTTTGCCAAGGGGAAAAAAAATTCTGGTTGACATGTCTTCTAATTGTCTTTAAGTCTAATTGTTCATAAGACTATGTCAGGGCTCACCTTCTATATAAAGGCTTATTATGGTCATACTATTATGATGATGCACATATTAGCTTCCCCTCAAAATGATAATGGTAGGACAGTTGGAGTGGTTGTGATGGGATAGACATCCTGGGAAATTAGGTGTCTGGCAAGTTTACAGCTTCCCACTTCTGCAGTTACTGATTTAAAACTAACCTACATGACCTTGCTGTGCTCCAGCAGTTTATACATCAGTTAGATGAAGAATGGTTGGTATTATTAAGAAATTATGTGATTTGTCTCTTGGTTTTGATCTTTTATGCCTTATTTACATATTGATATATGTATAGTATGGACTACAATTAATAGATTAAATAGTAAATATTGAAAGTAAAAGATTTATGGAATATAGATAATTATTTGAATAATTTACTTTAAAATGAAAAGTCTTAGGTTTTTGAAAGCATTATGTTTCAAAGTAAAACTTTCAAATAGAAATAATTCGCTGATTTTTTTTGCCATGTTGATTTTGTATTTATACAAATGTTAACTTGTAATCTCGAAGTGAGGAAATACTTTTCTCATGTTTCCCAGTGAATTTAGTAAATGGTGAGATAAATAACCACTATCTGTTTAATCAGTTTTTGCTTAAAGAAATATCTATTTGATAAGAAAATACCTGTCACAGATTGGGATCTTATAGAAGACACATGATAATATAATTGTTTTTATTTTTAAGTTTTTAGGACCTTTAGGTGAAGACTTCTATGCAGAAGATTTTTACTTGTTGGAAAAGATAACATTTACTAAGTTAGTAGAGAACATTGAAGACATTGTTGAAAATACAGAAATCAACTCAAAGAAGTAAGTATTTAAAATCATAAGAGCATTTCATTTTGGAGTTTGGTATTTTGCCTCTGATTTCTTCTTAAAATTAGAAAGTGTTTCAGGTACCAACCAAAGATACAATAAAAGACATATAGAGAATATAAACAGTAGAAAATACCATTTGCTCACCACTACCAAACTGTAGATGTTAATATTTTATTTGCCTTGGATCTATCTCTTTTGTTTTCTTTCCATCGATCCCATTCTCCTCCCTCCCCAAGAGGTAGCCATTTTCTCAAATGTTGTATGCATGATTCCTCTATTTGCCTTTATACTTTTGCTTCATATGTAATTATCTATTATTAATGTTTATTGTATTAAAGCCTTGACTTTTTTAGAGATGTGCTATTATACATAGGCTCCTTTTGCAATCTGCCTCTGTAGGAACTTTATCCATTTTCCCATTTTCATGTATATAGACTGAACTTATTCATTCAATTTCTTTCTAGTATTTTGTGAATATATTACAATTCATTTATATACTTCATGACTGAAGTACAATTAACCTGCCTTTAGTTCATTCAGTTCAGTTCAATTCAGTTGCTCAGTCGTGTCCAACTCTATGAGACTCTATGAATCACAGCACGCCAGGCCTCCGTGTTCATCACCAGCTCCCAGAGTTTACCCAAATTCATTTCCATCGAGTCAGTGATGCTATCCAGCCATTCAGGGAACTCCCTGGTGATGATGGAGCAGTGGTGGTGCTTATACAAACCTGAACAGGCAATGAGACTGCATAAAACCACACACACACACACACACACACGAGTCCATGTGAAAACTGAACATGATCGGTAGTCCAGGAAACAGTATTGTTTCAATGGTGATTTTCATTCATACACACACACACACACACGAGTCCATGTGAAAACTGAACATGATCTGTAGTCCAGTAAAGAGTATTGTTTCAATGGTGATTTTCTGGTTTGGTATGTGGAGTGTCTCCTTTGAAGGAAGCCAGATGGAGGGTTGAAGAGCCTCTATGTACTAGCCTGTGAGTCTATAATTATTTCAAAATAAGTTTTTTTTTTAAGCTATCTGATTTATGTATGTAGCACAAAGAATGTGCTAACCATCAGACAATTGCACTCATCTCCTACGCTAGTAAGGTCATGTTCAAAATCTTGAATGTGAGGCTTCAGCATTATGCAAACCAAAAACTTTCAGATGTCCAAGCTGGCTTTAGAAAAGGAAGGAACCAGAGATCAAATTGCCAACATTCGCTGGATCACAGAGAAAGCAAGGGGAATTCCCAGAAAAACATCTACTCTGTTACATCAACTATGCTAAATAAAGCCTTTGACTGTGTGGATCATAACAAACTGTGGAAAGCTCTTAAAGAGATAGGAATACCAGACCATCTTACCTGTCTTCTAAGAAAACTGTGGGTCAAGAAGCAACGGAACCCAGTATGGAAGAGCTGATTGGTTCAAGATTGAGAAAGGAGTACAACAGGGCTGTCTGCTGTCGTCCTGTTTGTTTAACCTATATGCTGAGCAAATCATGAGGAATGCCCAGCTGGGTGAGTTACAAGAAGGAACAAGGAACCCTGTATGGAATCAAAATAGGAGAAATATCAACAGCCTCAGATATGAGGATGATACCACTCTAATGGCAGAAAGTGAAGAGGAACTAAAGAGTGAAGGAGGAGAGTGAAAGAGCTGGCTTAAAACTAAATATTAAAAAAATAAGATAATGGCATCTGGTCCCATTCAATTCAATTCAATTCAGTCACTCAGTCATGTCCGACTCCTTGCGACCCCATGAATCACAGCACTCCAGGCCTCCCTGTCCATCACCAACTCCCGGAGTTCACTCAGACTCAGGTCCATCAAGTCGGTGATGCCATCCAGCCATCTCATCCTCTGTTGTCCCTTCTCCTCCTGGCCCCAATCCCTCCCAGCATCAGAGTCTTTTCCCATGAGTCAACTCTTCGCATGAGGTGGCCAAAGTATTGGAGTTTCAGCTTCAGCATCAGTCCTTCCAATGAACACCCAGGACTGATTTCCTTTAGGATGGACTGGTTGGATCTCCTCGCAGTCCAAGGGACTCTCAAGAGTCTTCTCCAACCACAGTTCAAAAGCATCAGTTCTTCGGCACTCAGCCTTCTTCACAGTCCAACTCTCACATCCATACACGACCACAGGAAAAACCATAGCCTTGACTAGACGGACCTTTGCTGCAAAGTAATGTCTCTGCTTTTCAATATTCTGTCTAGGTTGGTCACAACTTTCCTTCCAAGGAGTAAGCATCTTTTAATTTCATGGCTGAAATCACCATCTGCAGTGATTTTGGAGCCCCCCAAAATACTATTATGCAAATGCTATCATGAACTTAGTTTACATGTCTCCTTGTGCAATGTATGAGTTTCTCTAGACTAAAGGAGTGTTGTTACTGGGTTTAGGATAGACATACCTTCAGCTTTATCAGATATTGCTAAATTCTGTCCTTCAAAGGAGTTGGAACAGTTAACACTCCCACCAGAAATGCATTAGTTCTTGTTTCCTGAAGTCCTCACCAATACTTGGTGTTAGCCAACCTGTTCATTTCCTATCTTATGGATATAAAATTACATCTTGTTTTTTTTTAATTTATTTTTAATTGAGTGATAATTGCTTTAGATATTGTATTAGTTTCTGCCATATATCAACATGAATCAGCCATAGGTATACATACGTCCCCTCCCTCTTGAATGAATCTTGTTTTAGTTTACAATTCCTTTCTAGAAGGCAAGGAAGTGCATCTTGTTTTAATTCTACTTCCTTGTCTTAATAAAGTTGAATATCTTCTCACATGATTGTTTTAATTTGTTTGCTCTTCTATAAAAGATATGTTCATGCTTTTTGCTTAGTTATCTGTTGGCTTTTCTTCTTTCAGCGATTTATAAACATGTGGTATATGTATCTTTATCAGTAATATTCTATTCCAGTTTGTGGCTTGGTTATTGAATTGTAACTTTTTACAGAGAAGTCAAAATATTCTCTGGGTTTTTCCTTTGTAATCTGTGATCTGTATGTGAAGTGAAGGGTGTGTACTCATGTGTGTGTGTGTATAGGGTTTATAAATATTTGCCTTGGTCTGAATTCATAAAGGTATTCTCTTTTCTTCTAAAAGTTTTACAGTTTTGCTTTTTTCTGATGTATGTCTTTAATTCTTCTTAGATGTTTATACTGTTCCACTGATGTCTTGCCTTATGCAGTCCCTGTTCTAACTACCACAGCTTTATAATAAATTTCAATATCAGATAGTGAAAATTACTCCTGCTACTTCTTCAAAGTTGTCTTGACCTTTTTTTTTTTTTTGGCTAAATTTTCATATAAATATTATTAGGACCAGAATAACAAGTTTTACAGAAAACCTTCCTGCTATTTTTATGGGAATTTCTTTGAATTTATTGTTTAAAAAAAATTGCCATTTTTATGTAATATTGCATTATCTTACCCATTAAATATATACGTATATTATTTATATGAAACTACATATACATACATACATACATACATACATATGTAGGTAGGTAAGTGGTTAGACAGACACACTTATTCAGAGTCTTTAGAGTTCCTTTTGGGCTTCCCTGGTGGCTCAGCTGGTAAAGAATCCACCTGCAGTGCAGGAGACCTAGGTTTGATCCCTGGGTTGGGAAGATCCCCGGGAGGAGGGCTTTGCAACCCACTCCAGTGTTTTTGCCTGGAGAATCTCAGTGAACAGAGGAGCCTGGTGGCCTACAGTTCATGTGGTTGCAGAGTCAAACACAACTGAGCAACTAAGCATAGCACAGTGTTCCTTTTAGATTCTTCAGTGAAGCTTCGACTTTTTCCCCATGAAGTCTTACACATGTGTTTTTTAACTTTATCCCTAGTACTTATGATCTGGCTTTCCTAGTAACTCAATGGTAAGACTCCTGCCTGCCAGTTCAGGAGACGCAGGTTCACTCTGCATCAGGAAGGTTCCCTGGAAAGGGAATGGCAACCCATTCCAGTGGTCTTACCTGGGAAATCCCATACAGTCCATAGTGTTGCTAAGAGTCAGACATGACTAAGGGATTAACACATTCACTTTTCCTCTCTTCAGTTCAAAGCACTTTTCAAAAAGAGAAAAATTGACCTGAATAGCTGAAAATTCAGAAAATCTAGGAAAAGTTTGTTGGAGGCCTCAAATTTTTTTTTTTTGTCTCCCTCTCCTCTAAGTACATAACAGCCCACTTTAAAAAACATGGGGAACATGTGTCCATAAATATTTCCTCCATTGTGCCTGTCATTTTACATATTAGAGATTGTGTGGCTAATTTAACCTTAAGTTTCTAAACCTTTAAGGAAGTTTAGGAGTAGATTATGATTTTGATTAATTCTTTTATTTTATATTTATTAAGTGGCAATTAAATGCAATGCTCTGTGAAAGACATGGTTTACAAATATAAATAATATAAAGTATACAGGAACTATATATCCAGCAAAAAATGATACAGTAGAGAAACACTGGCAATACTGACAAGGTTCTCAACCTCTCTGACTCTGAATTTCTTTGTTTATAAAATGGAGATGCCTATATTTTCTGTTTTTCTTTTTTTCTACTTAAATTTCAGCTAACATTTTCTGTTATCATTAAACATACACATTTTCATATTTTAATGATATGTCAGCATATCATTAAATGTACACATTTTCTCTGTCATAGATTTATGAATTTGATTATATTTAGGTGTTTATTTTGTACATTTTTAGTTTTTGAATGAATTTGAGACCATAGAAATCTGGGCTTCTTAACTATATTAAAAATTCTGTGAAAGTAGATATCTTACCATTTTTTTCTGCCTGCTCTAGTTTCTTCCCTACGTGCGTCTAAGTGCTTGGATACATAACCAGCAACTCAGCAAATTTGGACTGATTGAATAATTCTCTATATGATTATAGACACTGTTAGGAATATCACTTATATGCTTTAGCTATCAATCATATCAATGATAAAAAAAATAGGTTGACCTTAGAAGCAGCAGTCATTGTACTTTTGATAGAATCTACAAGTTTGAAGAAAAGTCTTTTACATAGTTTATCTACTAGAGATACTTTGCAGTAAATTCCCCTTAAGGTGTTATATGATAGATGAAACATGGACCTTTCTTCCCCCAAAATTCATTCATTGTTTATCTTGTTTCTCTAGCTTGAGTGACCTTGTTATGAAAATTGATGCCCTTGTTTCCTCTTTGCCTAAACGTGCCTCTCGGTATGACATCACGTTTCTTGAGGAGAGCGCAGGTGAGAAGATATCAGTGCTGGGTTTTCTGTCCCTGCATCCTGTACTTAGTTATGGTTACATTTGTGTTCATGATATAGCCAAAGTTAAAGCAGAATTAAAAGTTGTTAGACAACATATGTTTTTGATAAGATTAGGAAACAAATTCTAGTCAATTATATTCAGGTAAATAAATTATTTTTTATATATATGTATAGGATATGAAGTTTCAAGTAAGTAAACCTAATATGATTTGTCTTACTCTCATCTTTCTTCCACACTCAAGTTCATTTGAAATTTTTGCAGTATAATCATTATAAATAATAATAGATTTATGTTGTCACTGTATAAAAGACTCCATTACCAAAGAATTCTGCTTAATTAAGTGTAGACATGTACAAAAGAATATCCCAGAATGTGTTCTATGGAACATTACTCTGAGATGTTGACAAATATCTTCTGAGGGAGAACCTATCTAGTCAAGTAAATTTAGAGAATACTTTATCCTTTGGGGTAGAGGAGTGAGATTTTCAGTGTGCATCCATTCATTGACAATTATGAGATATGGTGTAGTTAAAACAAAAGGTTCATTTTGGGTAAACTGTGCAGTTCAGTATTCGTGGAACACTTTTTTGTTAAAAATTTATTATTCCTTAAAAAATTAGATTTCTAAAAACAGCCATCAGAGAAATACTGTTTTAGAATAATAAACTAGTTTATAATTTCACTATATAATACTTCTCTAAGATATTTGAAATAAAATTCATACATAAATACAATTATCTGGGTCCACAGCCAGAATTTTTTTTTTAAGGACCACTTAGAATAGGAAAAAATAATCAGTTAGACATTATGTGATGAAACTATAGATTTTATTATATTTTTCCAATCACTGCTCTTATAAAACTAAATTGAGACAAATTAGTTTATCATAAAATGGCTGGCACTTCCTTCCTTATTTTCCAATTTTATACCTCTCAAAACAAAAATTACTTGACTTCCTATGTTGTTACAATGTTAAAACAGTAATTCAGTTGGACATTCTGTAGTTTCAATTAAATATATACTTAAAACTTTTCATTGAATTAAATGTAGGATTTATTATCTGGCCTTTTCTGTACTTTAAATAAGTTCCCAACTTTTTACTTAAACATATAGTTCATCTTCTATCTTAGAACTTGTTTCAGTGAAAGACTGAATGGAAAGGACAGAGGGAAGGAAGTGTAGAGAGAGTGACTGAGGTCAAGATAATATGATACATTTGGGTGTTTTTCACCTGAGCTTTCCTGTTAATAATATTCTGGGTCTTAAAAACTATTAAATTTAATAAAAGTACTGAGTAATTTTATCATTCTCAAATCTGAGGAAATACAATTAACTAACAAAAAAGCATCTTTGTTTTATTTTTTACATTGTATGACCCATGAGAATTTGAAGAGCTTAAAATTATCAGAGTTTTTTCCACTAAAATTGTATTGTTCTCTGAAGAGTTTTTTAAGTTATTTATTCATAATTTCTTACTTTCATTTTCTCTAATTGGGATTTTCTGATTTATTAAATGCAGACATTAAACTTTTAAATTTGCATTTTCTTCTATGAAGAAATAGCCAGGATTTTTTAATCCAGTGAAAAATAAATTTATAAGAATGTACATAGCTAAGATTAAGATTAATTCATTGAGTAGACTTAACTGATCATCTTTCATCTTATTTTTCTAGCATTATAAAGATAAATTCTGTAGAGAATGATATGTCCTTTGATGTCATTGCTATTGTTGATCCATTGACAAGAGAAGCACAGAAGATGGCACAATTATTAATTGTAAGATAATTTTACATTATATTAAACAGTATACATATGTTTATTATATGATATATACTACTTTTATTTTGAAATTCATAATATTTTCAGGTTTGTTTTCAAGTATAATCAAATGTTTGGTCTTGATTCTTTATTTCATACAACATTCTAAACAGATTGTCATATATCAATGTAGAAAATGAAATGATAGAGCTGTGCCTGGGGTATTATGGCAGGACCAGATTAGGTGTTAAAAAGGACGAATTGTTGTACCCACAACCCCAAAACCCTCATCTCCAATGTGACTGTATTTGGAAATAGGGACTTGGGTAAGTAAGTAGGGTTAAATGAAGTGTTACAGGTTGGGCTGTAATCCAGTAGGATGAATAGCCTTGTAAGAAGAGGAGAAGAGATCATTCTCTCCTCAAATACAGAGAAGAGGTCATGTGAGTACACCGCAACATGGCAGCCACGTAAAAGCCAGGAAGAGAGCCCTCTCCAGGAACTGAGTCTGCCAACACCTTGACGTGAAATAAATTTCTGTAGTTCAAGCCAGCCGGTCTGTGGTGACTTATTACGGCAGCCTGAGCTAACTGATACAAGTGTCTTCCCATGGTCATCTTTCTTTCCCCTGGTGTGGAGAATGGCTTCTGGAGAAGCAGATGTCTAAGCTTAATGAGTATGATAAGTTTAGAGTTACTAATTGGCTCAGACGGTAAAGCGTCTGTCTTCAATGCGGGAGACCTGGGTTCGATCCCTGGGTCGGGAAGATCCGCTGGAGAAGGAAATGGCAATCCACTCCAGTGCTATTGCCTGGAAAATCCCATGGACAGAGAAGCCTGATAGGTTATAGTCCATGGGATCGCAAAGAGTCGGACACGACTGAGTGACTTCACTTCACTTCACTTCAAGTAACATTAACCATACAGGGGAAGCTAGTGAAGAAAAAGCAAAAAAGTTGTGTTCAAGAGGTTTGGCCACTGTAACCAAAGCAAAGTTCCAAAGAGTTCTAAAGAATAGCAAGGAGAAATAAGAAAGCCTTCCTCAGCGATCAATGCAATAGATCAATGCAACAATAGAATGGGAAAGACTAGAGATCTCTTCAAGAAAATTAGAGGTACCAAGGGAACATTTCATGAAAAGATGAGCTCAGTAAAGGACAGAAATGGTAGGGACCTAACAGAAGCAGAAGATAGTAAGAACAAGTGGCAAGAATACACAGAAGAACTGTACAAAAAAGATCTTCAAGACCCAGATAATCACAATGGTGTGATCACTCACCTAAGGACAGAGAAGCCTGATAGGTTACAGTCCATGGGGTCGCAAAGAGTCGGACACGACTGAGCGACTTCACTTCACTTCACGTCAAGATGTCAGAGCTGGTCCAGATCAATGGATCTCAATCTTGGTTCTCCAATAGAACCACCCAAGGAGTTTCCAACTGTCCCCATGCCCAAGCCATAGTCCAGACAGTAGACTCACCTTAGGTGGGACACAGGCATCAGTAGTTTCAAAGTTTCCCAGATAATCCCAGTATGCAGCTGAACTTGAGAACTACTGGCCCAGGTGGTCTCTAGACCCTCACTGCCCTAAGTTGTTCTCAACAAACTGCCTGGGCACCACTTGGATTCCTTTTTGTAATCAAGACTCAGCCCTCATTCCAGAGCTACAGAGATACAACCTGCACTTTCACAAGTGCTTGCTAAGTCGCTTCAGTTGTGTCCGACTCTTTGTGACCCCTGCCAGGGTCCTCTGTCCATGGGATTCTCCAGGCAAGAATACGGGAGTGGGTCGCCATGGCCTCCTCCAGGGGATCTTCGCGGACCAGAGACTGAACCTATTTCTCTTGCATCTTCTGCATGGCAGGCAGGATCTTTGCCACTAGCGCCACCTGGGAACATTTACAAGAGACCCCCGCCCCCAGGTAATCTGTATTCACATTAAAGTTTGAAAACTCTGGCTTGGACACCCTCCCACCCTGCCTTTTCATGCAACAGTGCTTTACTTCTGGTGTTAATATTTCAGTATAACTTCTGGATCTCAACTCCAGGCAGATCATAAGGGTTGAAAGCTTTATATGTGTGTTAAAAATACCCCCATCACATCTGTGCCATGCAGGGGGCTAAGTGGAAATAGATTGGGAAAAAATAAGTATTCCCGTAAAAAGGGCGGGTGATTTTATGATTCTGATCAAAGATCGTTTTTCCTTTGTAGAATGCAGTAGGGCCATCTAAAGAGCAGTTATGTGTGTTAAAAATACCCCATCACATCTGTGCCATGCAGGGGGCTAAGTGGAAATAGATTGGGAAAAAATAAGTATTCCCGTAAAAAGGGCGGGTGATTTTATGATTCTGATCAAAGATCGTTTTTCCTTTGTAGAATGCAGTAGGGCCATCTAAAGAGCAGTTCTCTTCAAAGTCAGCCCTGCCAGTGTGGTTATTACAAACACCTGCCTCTAAGTGGCAGTTTGTGTCCAGCATCTTCTCTCCTGGCTGCACATCATTTCCAGGTTTCCTTCTCTGTTCCTCACATTTCCTGACCATGCCCTTGTCGATAGCTCTCCCCAGGAAATAATGGGTGCATTGGCGGAGGAGTGTTTGACTGCCTCTGAAAGTTTCCCCTTTCATGTTCCCCTTGTCATGTTCGTCACCTCCTTTAATTAAACAAAAGTCACCTCTGAAAAGAAAAAAAAAACAAAGCAAAAACTGCATCAAAATGCTGAAACTAAAGCTAGAAGGTGACAGATAAATGTTATGCGAGATGTAATTCTGACCCTTGATAACTCAGGGCTAAGCAGCTGGGAGGCTTGTTATGTTCTGGTAGGACAATTTTGAAGAATGGTGTTTTTGGAGGAGGAAGTGATTTGGGTCTGAATGTGTGGGGAGAAGTGGCATGGGTAAAAACTTAAGTCTCAGTTCAGTTCAATTTCTAGACTTTAGGTCACAGTCACCGTGGGGCCTTGCCCACATGCCTCCAGCCTTAACATTTCAATAGGACGTCACCAGTTGACATCTACAGGACTAAGGGCTTTCTTTGGCTCAGCTCTCTGCCCTCAGCTTTCTCTGCCCTCAGCTTTCTCTGCCCTCAGCTCAGCAAGCAGAAGTCCTGGGATCAGTGCCCTGCTGGAAGGCAGTGCCCTTTAGGCAATCTCTGAATTCACATGGTGTCTAAATACCCTAGCTCCCTCGCCTGTTGCACGAGATCACGTGGAGATGCACAATCTAGGCTGGCTCTGGGTGGTGCTGGCAGCTTGATGCTTCAGTGGCCCCGTGATAACTTGATACATCCTGCTATTGATTTCCTCCCTTCGCGATTCACTCCCTCACTCCCCTACTACTGTTTTGTGCGCCTGTAGAGCAATCTGCTGCTGCTGCTGCTGCTAAGTCACTTCGTCATGTCTGACCCTGTGCGACCCATAGACGGCAACCCACCAGGCTCCCCCATTCCTGGGATTCTCAAGGCAAGAACACTGGAGTGGGTTGCCATTGCCTTCTCCGGTAGGGCAATCTACTTCCACTCAAATCCTTGCCTTAGCATCTGCTTGTGGGAAAACCCACACTTAGACAAATTTAATCTTGCAATTGCTTTAAGATACCATTCATTCATAGGTAGGTATACCATTCATACCTTTGTATTCTTTCCATTCAATTTTGATATTTTTGGTTGGTAGAACTCGTTAGGATATGAAGATTTCAAAGGGTTTTAGTAATGGCCTTGAAGAGATCATCTTATTACCTTGTTCTTGAGACTCATTGACATCTGAAGTCACCAAGGAGTAAGAAGATGAAAAAAAGGGGTCAGCATAATAGTGGCACAGCCCAGGGGGAGATGCATGCTGGTTTCCAATCCTCATGCTATAGTTGTTAGCTTTGTGAACTCGGGCAAGTCATTTCAACTCTCTGCCTATCAGTTGGATGCTTCAAACACGAAGGAGCTATTTACCCTAACCTATACAGTTGTGAGTGTTCAGTAAGATGTGTGTAAAGTGTTTAGGATAATGCTTGTCATTATTAGCTATGAACTGTTCAAGGCTTAAATGGTTACTAACCAAGGATACTGAGTCCATTAAGATGTCTTCATCCATGAAACAGAAGATCCAGTGGAGCATGGCTTACACCAGTACAGATGTCCATGGTCTGCAGCAGGCATCTGCCATATCCCCATTTTGCATATTTCACTGCCTAGAATTAAGGCATATACCCGTTATGTAACCAGGAGTCAAGCTTACAGTCAAGACAAATCTCCTCTTTCTCTATATTCTTCATTTTATTTCTGATACCAGGTCACAGGTGTATCAGACTGTTTGTTACTGCTCTGAAACAAATTATCCCAATAAGCCTCAGTAGCTTGGCTGGCACTGCTGACCGTGACTGAGTTTATTCATGCATCTGCGGGTTGGCTAGTATACACTAGGCTTGCTACAGGTCGGCAGTTGACCAAGTAGCTCTGTTCCCCCTGATCCTCATTCTCCTTGAGTCAAGAGGCTGGCTGGGGCATGGTCTTCTCACCACCATAATAGAGGCCCAGGTCTTAACATCTAGGCTTGGAACTGGTCCTTATGGCATTAGTCAAAGCAAGTCACACAGCCACGTCCAAACCCAAAGTGTGGGACCAGAGGCTCTGCCCACCGTGAAGCTACAGGGTGTGGGTGCAGGGAAGGGGTGCAGGAGGGGCCAGTCATTCATTCTATTATAACAAGTTGTCAAAACAGAGAACCTCTAAATACCCACGAGGATTCTCTGAGCTCACATAGCACTGGCGTTTCTACCATTTCTGCACTGGTTATTATATTACAATATCCTCTGGCGGCCCCCACGTCAGGAAAGCTGTTGCAAATGAGCAGGAGAGATCACTTGTCAGCTGAGGGGGTCGCCGAGGACCTGGTGACCTTCCAGGTCTAGCCGCCGGTGATTTGCCATCTGGGAAGAAAACCTCGCAGAGAATGAAAGCACAGAAAGTAAGGCAGAAGTGTCTTACTGAGAGAGCGAAGGATGGCGGGTGGTGCTGGAGGCGGTTCCCGGTCACTTGTGCACGGCCCGCCCCGCCCTCCCTCGCGCAGGAGGAGAGGAGCCGCAGTGCGCCTCGCCAGGGCGCCCCCAGCCTCTCCCGGGCCGCACGCACCCCGGAGGCAGTTGCCCGGCGTCCCCTTCCAGCCCGCGAGGACCGAGCCCCAGGAGGAGCCGAGGCCTGGAGCAGCCAAGGGCAGCGGAGGTGGTAGCTCCGGCGCGCCCGGGGTTCCGTGCCTTCCGGGGCGGCGCAGCAGGAGGCACGGAAGAAGGAGGACCCCGCGAAGATGCTGCAGCCCTGGGCTCTGGCGCTCCCGCTTCTGCTCTTCTGAGTGGCAGGTGGAGTAGGAAAGGCAGCCAGGTGAGTGTCTGGCTGACGATTGGCCCCGGGCCATGAGCTTCCCCATAGGCACCCGTGGGCATGTGTATCTGTGCGTGTTGAGACGGAAATTAAAGACGATGTCAGGCTGGGTGCGCCTACAGACTCCCCCATGCACCCCTCTCGCGGGCTTCGCAAAACTTCCTTGCCATCTGCTGTGCCCCACCTGGCTGCGCGTCCTTAGGCGGAGGGACCCACCGGTGCCTGTGGCCTCGATGGGCTGCAGACATCCACTGTTGGGCTGGCGTGCGTGTCTGTCTGTTCAAGATTTGAAATAGCTCAACTGGAATTCCATCACCTCCACTAGCTTTGTTCCTAGTGATGCTTTCTAAGGCCCACTTGACTTATGCGCCTACGGACTCCCCCGCGCGCCCCTCTGGTGGGCTTCGCAAAATTTCCTTGCCATCTGCTGTGCCCCACCTGGCTGCGCGTCCTTAGGCGGAGGGACCCACTGGTGACTGCGGCCTCGGTGGGCTGCAGACATCCACCATTGGGCCGGCGTGCGTGTCTGTCTGTGCGTGGCTATGTTCTGTGCTTGTACCGTCCTGTGTGTTCCACTCTATTGGAAGGAGGCCAACTGATGGTTAGTGGCTAGTTTTGCTGCGGAAGGAGGGAGAGAACCAGAGGATGATCCATGGTGAGGGTTTACTGAGCCCACCGTCAGGGGCTGGGGGGCTCTCTACTCAGTGCCTTTATGATTAATGTTGATGAACTGGAGAGAAAGGCCGGGATTGTCAGATGAAATTGACTCTCTTCTTGCCCTGGCAGTTCAGCATCTGAATCTGTTTCTTTACTTCTCACAAACTTTTCTAAGCCCTGAAACTTATTTTTCCAGAGGTCAGCAAAGCCACCTAGTAAATAGACACATATAGTGCATCATGTAGGCCTGGCACTGTCCTAAACACGTGAGAGTTATGAACCCATTTACAGCCTGTAAGGGCTCTGCCTGGAAGATACTGTTACTATAATCCTCGGGTTGTAGAAGAGAAAAATGAGGCACAGAGAGGTCTAGTAGCTTGCCCCAAGAGGCACAGTCAGTAAATGAAGACACCAGCGTTGAAACCCAGGCATCTGGTCTGGAGTCCCTGCTCTTCCCCAGTGCTGCGCTGTTGCTGTTAATTGCTCAGTCGAGTCTGACTGTTTGCGACCCCATGGACTGTAGCCCCACAGGTTCCTCTGTACATGGAATTTTCTTGGCGAGAATACCAGAGTGGGTTGCCATTTCCTTCTCCAGGGGGTCTTCCTCACCCAGGAATTGAACCCACATCTCCTGCATTGGCAGGCGAGTTCTTTACCTTTTACTTTTTGAGCCACCAGGGAAGCCCTAGGACAGCCTTTTGGGAGTCACTCACTGAAAAAGTATTCCTGGTTCTCTTGCTTTCCAAGGCATACCCTAGTTTCTTTCTCTACTGTGGCACTATTGAGCACTATTGGGCTGGGCGGGACAATTATTTGTTCAGGCTGGTTAGAGAGTGGTCCTGTGTACTGTAGGACTCTTAGCAGCCTCTGTAACCTCTGCACACTAGATCAGTAGCAATTTCCCTAGGTTGTCACCATCAGAACTGGGTCCAGACATTGCCCACAGTACTGATATGGGGCTGGGGGTTCTGCACAGTTGTCTCCAGCTGACTGAGGACCTCTGCACTCTTAGTTTTTTTAGTCAACAGTTTCTGTGGAGAGCTGGCTGAGAGCCTTGGTTTGGAATGGGCTTCTTAAAGGTGAGCCTAACTATCTTTGACTTACAGGAAAAATCTTTCATCAGTGTCAGTCACAAAATTAAGGGATTTTGGAGTTCAAATAGAATAAGTTTCAGACCCGGTTCTTAGAATGTATGATCGCAAGTTTTAGTTTCCTTTTCATGATAAAAATATAAGGAGATGCAGTTTGCTCAAGATCACATTTCCTGGAATGCTGGAGGTTCTGGCATCGCTAGAAAGCCCACTTAAGAAACATCAAGTGCTATTTGGAGATGAGACTAATAGTTGTTCTAGCAGTGGACAAACGGACCTCCAGGAGCCTCAATGGTCCTGTGTACTGTAGGACTCTTAGCAGCCTCTGTAACCTCTGCACACTAGATCAGTAGCAATTTCCCTAGGTTGTCACCATCAGAACTGGGTCCAGACATTGCCCACAGTACTGATATGGGGCTGGGGGTTCTGCACAGTTGTCTCCAGCTGACTGAGGACCTCTGCACTCTTAGTTTTTTTAGTCAACAGTTTCTGTGGAGAGCTGGCTGAGAGCCTTGGTTTGGAATGGGCTTCTTAAAGGTGAGCCTAACTATCTTTGACTTACAGGAAAAATCTTTCATCAGTGTCAGTCACAAAATTAAGGGATTTTGGAGTTCAAATAGAATAAGTTTCAGACCCGGTTCTTAGAATGTATGATCGCAAGTTTTAGTTTCCTTTTCATGATAAAAATATAAGGAGATGCAGTTTGCTCAAGATCACATTTCCTGGAATGCTGGAGGTTCTGGCATCGCTAGAAAGCCCACTTAAGAAACATCAAGTGCTATTTGGAGATGAGACTAATAGTTGTTCTAGCAGTGGACAAACGGACCTCCAGGAGCCTCAGTTTCAGAGGGCCACCAAATTAAATCAGCAGTTGAAAAGCTCCCAAGTTAAACCCAAGAATATTACAATGGAGGCTTGACGTCAGGATTCTGCATTTTCAGTTTTAAAGATGTGAACCGTGGTTTCTGTCTGTGGTCTCAGGTTTACGAGCTGGTATGCTCATTATCTGTGCAACATGCTTGGAAACGTCTCATGCTCAGATTTTCAGGAACTGCCCAGGGACCAGGTGTAACCACCTCCAGCCCCCAGGTTACAAACAGCACGTTTACAGGAAAGGCAAGGTGCTCGTAGCACAAGAGCGTGTCCACTGGTTATTTCCCGAGGTTTTACGACTTTTAGTAAAAACTGACTGCTTTATAGGGATTTCTAAGATAAGCACCCGTTGTTGTATTTTTTAATTGAGACACTGTACCATAATTTCAGTGACCTAGAAAATTATATGCCTCTTAAATGATGATTAGTGTATTAGTAGTAATTAACAGTCATCAAATGAATAAATCCTCAACAGCATGAATTTTTTTTTCATCTTCAGCATCAGAATTTGGCATAAACCCTTTTATCTTGTATGCTACTTCAAACTAATATTCTAAGTATCACTCACTTACAGTATTATTTTCAAGTGTACAACACAGTGATTCAGTATTTTTGTAGCTGACACACCATACAGAGTTCTTATAAAATTTGACTATTTCCCTATGTGACCCCCTTGTGTTTTAATGCCATTTGGGCTTTGGGACTGTTTAGATGCTCTCAACCTGCTTTGTCCAATACAGTAAATACAGTAATCACTAGCCCCATGTAGCTGTTGAGTACCTGAAACATAACCAGTCCAAGTTGTGATGTGCTGTGATTGTAAAATATACTTTGGATTTTGAAGACTTTCTAATAAACAAAGAACATAAAGCATCTCACTAATGATGTCCTATTGAATACGTGTTAATAATGTTGTGGATACACTCTATTAGATAAAATATATTACTAAAATTAATTCCACCTGTTTCTTTCACAGTTAAAGCAATATGGCTGCTAGAATTATATTTCTATTGCATGGTGTTAGTCTAGAACACTTACTGATCTGAACTCCATCTCCAGCATTGCAGGTCCTGACACTGGTACCTTTCTGCCTTGGGCACGTAAGATAAATATGTGATTAACTTTGCTGTTCTTGAGTTTGATGTGTGGAACAACTCTCTTCTTATATTTATGCAGTATACATTTTTTTCTCTATTGAGTTCAAGTAACAATAATGTGAGCGATAAAGGAATTACTGAGTTCATGTATTCATGGACAGAAGCCTGCTTCTTGCAAACTACACCCTGTTTGAGAATTGATTCTTCTCAGAGCCCTGCTAAGGAAGTGCCATTGTCACAATTTTCCACAAAATTAGTGGCTTAAAATAGCATAAATTTGGGATTTCCCTGGGGGTCTCGTGGTTAGGACTCCTTGCTTCTATTGCTGAGGGCACAGGGAACTAAGATGAAATCAGTTCGACCCCGGCCAGGGAACTAAGATCCCACGAGCCTTGCAGTAGGGCAGGGGTGGGAGCAAGGATATACATTGATTTTCCTAGAGTTCTGGAGGTTGGAAGTCCACAATTTGTCTTACAGGGCTAGAACTAAGCTGTTGGCAGGGTTTGTTCCTTCTGTAGGCTCCATGGGAGAATCGATTCCTTGTCTCTTAGACTTATAGAGACTCCAACAGTCCTTGGCTTGTAGGCACAGGACTGCATCTCTTCTTCCTTTGTCCTTTTGCCTTTTCTCTGACTCTTAATCATGTTCCTCCCTCTAAAAAGAACCCTGTGAGTATACCTGGCCCACCCAGAAAATACAGGGTGACCTCCCTGTCTTAAGATGCGTAAGAGCACATATGAAATTTCCCTTTTGTTCCATAAGGTAACATTTCGAGGTTCCAGGGATTATGACATGACCAACTTTGGGGGGGGTTATTATTCAGCCTGCCACAGGAAGTCTGAGCTATGAGTCTGTTGTTCTTGGTTTTATGGATTGGATCTTATATTTAAACATGATTTTAATGATTTGTGAGTGGTTGGCATATCATTCCTTTCTTTATTCTTAAAACCAGGGTTTGTGGGAATATACCCAAAAACTCAAGAGCTGAGTGTTTCTACGAAATGGTGACTATGAAATGCCCAATTACAGTATAGAAATCATTTCTGAGCAGTCTTCTTTCAATAGTTTCATTGGGTTAAAGGGTGTTAAAGTCCAATTTATATGTAATTTATGTACATAATCTAAGGTTATGTAAACATTAAAGTGAATAAATATATTATCTAGTCTTCATAAATCAGATTGGCATTGAGCTAATTCTGTTGAAATACTAGGTGTCAACACTTTTTCAGTGTGATTTCAGTCAACTATCTCTTCAGTCCTGAGAAATAAGTGTTGGGTCTCTTTGACAGACAGTGGGATGGAGAAAATTGAAATTAGACAATTCCTCAAGAACTGCATTGGATTTGGTCTTCTGCCCTAACAACAGTGACATTCCAATATTTCAAATTGTTTCTCAAGAAAAATTAAATACATAGAAGCTGACGATCTTACAAAGTACTTCCCACATGTTATCGCCAGTGAGCCTGCTGAGCTTGATGCTTGCCCAGCACCATCACGGTATGTGTGTAGAATAAATGGGGACTTCCTGGTGCTCCATTCTCCCAAGCCCTTCCTCTCTAGGTTTCATTCTCCCAGAAACAGAGTCTGAAACCAGAATTCAAGTGTGCACAGTTTATTTGGGAGGTTGTCCCCAAAGTTCTAGTTCTAGTAGGACAGAGAAGGGAAAGACATGTTATATAAATAAGTTACCATTGTGATTGAATTCTGCTGACAGTAGGGCCCAAGCCTTAGAATTACCACCCCGCCCCGAGGCACAGGAGCTGGGTATCTGTGCTCCCAGCAGTCACTGGTGGAGGGCTTCGGAGGATGCCGAGTCTACGTGTTCAGCTTGCCATGCTCACAGGCCGCATGGGCTCTGTGAGGAGCCCTGCATGTCTGGGGAAGGAATTTTAGCTTTGATCTGAGGGCAGTAGCGAGCAAAGCAGGGCATTGCTGGCTAAATTCTTTAACGATAACCCCATCATGACCAATTCATGCTCAGAATTATCACACAATTGCACAAAATAATTTTTAAGACAATGAGCAATAATTTGGTTTACCTGGCAGCATTTTTCCCCTAGTGTACATAATAATAGTCCATAGTATCTCAGAGTTGATGAATACAAATTAAAAATCAAAATACCAAAGCAGCAAATACCTTTACAAAGATCATCACCTTGTCCTTCAAGTTTTCCCTTTGTTCAATTTCTGGTCCCCACATATATTACAGTTATCTATTGCTATTCAACAAAATACTACAAAGCTTAGTGGTTTAAAACAACATGTATTGTCTCACAGTTTCTGTGAATGGGAAATTCAGGAGCAGTACACCTAAATGGGGCCTGGGGTTTTTCACCAGGTTACAGTTGAGTTGTTGGCCGAGGCTGTAGTCATCGAAAGGCTTGACTGCACCTGGAGGATCTTCTTTCAGATGGTGTGCTCACATGGCCATGGGCTCCTCGCCTTGTGGACCTCTCCATAAGGCTACTTGAGTGTCCTTATGAGGTGTCAGCTGACTTCCTACATATCAAGAGTTACAAAAGACAGAGATCAAAGAGGAGATTATAATGCCTCCTATGTCCTAATCTCAGAAGTTACTCTCCATCACTCCCACCATAATCTCTTCATCAGAAACCAGTCACTAAGTACAGTCCCACATCCATGTTAGGCCAACTGCCCACCACTCAAAAGCCAATCCTCGAGAGGCAAGGTTGGTGGGAACGAAGTTTGCTTTATTTCAGAGGACAGGGTGAACCCATGTCCACAGGCCGACTCCTCACTGACAATCAGTAGGCAAGAGCACTCATAGGGGAGTTTCAGGGGTGTATAGATGGAGGGAGGGGGCTACAGTAGAAACAACATAGTCAACTCTGACAGTCCTGTCTTGGAATTGATCATGTGGTGGTCTGATCAGTGTTAATCTTGATTGTTTTAAGTACAGATAATCTTCAGCTCCCAAGGTTGGTTTGTTCCCATTTCTTTGAGGCCAGTTCTCAGAACCGTGGCAGCTTATGTCATGACTACAGCCTGGTCATTGAATAGTTACATTCTTGCACATGGTGAGGGTTTTAGTATCTATGAAACAACTCAAAGGATTTAGCTGAGAATATTATCTAGAGCTCTTGAGGACGAGCTAAAGGTCCTTGACATTTCTTAATGACTAAACTATTATTATTAATCAGTGTTAATCTTGATTGTTTTAAGTACAGATAATCTTCAGCTCCCAAGGTTGGTTTGTTCCCATTTCTTTGAGGCCAGTTCTCAGAACCGTGGCAGCTTATGTCATGACTACAGCCTGGTCATTGAATAGTTACATTCTTGCACATGGTGAGGGTTTTAGTATCTATGAAACAACTCAAAGGATATAGCTGAGAATATTATCTAGAGCTCTTGAGGACGAGCTAAAGGTCCTTGACATTTCTTAATGACTAAACTATTATTATTATGCTTGGATAGCATCACCGACTCGATGGAAATGAGTTTGAGCAAGCTCCGGGAGTTGGTGATAGACAGGGAAGCTTGGTGTGCTGCAGTTCATGGGGTCGCAGAGAGCTGGATATGACTGAGCAACTGAACTGAACTGAAACTACTATTATTGTGTCTCCTTTGCTTCTGCATTTTCTCACCTATCTGATTAAATTTTTCTACAGGCAAAAAGCAAGAGGAAGACATGTTGGGGAAAGACTATAGAGTCCTGCTCTATTTCATAAGGGAAGGGGAATTGGGCTTAAATTTTAAAAGGAAAAATATCAAAGAATTGGTGGGTATATTTTAAAAACATCACAAAGCATTCTCATTTTCCTTTTCTCACACTGATTACTCCTCAGCCTCCTTTCTCAGCCTTCATTTCTACAGAGATCAGTCTCTGACCCTATTATCTTCCTTATCTAGACTATCTCCAGGTGATCTTGCCAGTCCTTGCTCTTTCATGCCATCTGTATGTTGATGACTTAAAATGTGAATCTTAAATCTTAGGCTCTCTCTGCTGCATTCTCTTTTTTACTCTTTCTAATTTTTATTGGAGAATACTTGATTTACAATACTGTGTTAGTTCCAAGTGTACAGCAAAGTGAATCAGTTACATATATACATATATCCTCTCTTTTTTAGATTCTTTCCCTATATAGGCCATTACAGAGTCTACATTTCCCTGTGTTGTACAGTAGGTCCTTATTGGTTATCTTTTTCTATATAGTAGTTTATATATGTCAATCCCAATCTTCTGATTTATCCCTTATCCCCTCTTTACCCTCTGGTAGCCACAAGTTTATTTTCTACATCTGTGACTCTATGGCTATTTTGTAGATAAGTTTATTTGTACCCCCCCCTTTTTTAGACTCCACATATAAGTGATGACATATGGTGTTTGTCTTTCTCTGACACTTCACTCAGTATAACAATCTCCAGATCTATCCATGTTGCGGCAGATGGCCTTATTTCATTCTTTTTTATAGCTGAATAATATTCCATTGTGTATATGTACATCTGCTTTATCCGTTCTTCTATTGATGGACATTTAGGTTGTTTCCATGTCTTGGCTATTGTAAATAGCGCTGCAATGAACACAGGGGAGCATGTATCTTTTTGAATTCTAATTTTCTCCAGATACATGCCCAGGAGTGGGATTGCTGGATCATAGGTAGCTCTATTTTTAGTTTTTTAAGGAACCTCCATACTGTTCTCCATAGTGGCTGTACCAGTTTATGTTCCCACTGACAGTGTAGTAGGGTTCCCTTTTCTCCATACCCTCTCTTATTGTTTGTAGACTTTTTGACGATGGCCATTCCGACTGGTGTGAGGTGATACCTCACTGTAGTTTTGATTTGCATTTCTCTCATAATTAGTGATATTGACCATCTTTTCATGTGCTTTGTTAGCCATCTGAGTGTCTTCTTTGAAGAAGTGTCTACTTAGATCTTCCACCCCTTTTTTTATTGAGGTGTTTGTATTCTTGATATTGGGCTGCATGAGCTGTTTATATATTTTGGAGATTAATCCCTTGTCAATTCTTGCCCTATCCATCGGGATGTCTCACTGAGCTTAGGACATCCAAAACCAAACTCTTGGTCACTCTCCAAAACTCATTCCCTGCTTCTCATCCATTCCCCCTGTTCCAGGAGTGTCCAGACTGATTAGTGCCAAAAACCTGGGCATCGTTCCTGACCACTCGCTCTTCCTCCCCACTTATGCACAGTCAGGTGCTAAGTCCCACTCAAGACCAAGTGTCAAGTCCGTCTCCTTCTCTCCCTCCTGCCTGCCACCATCCAGCTTATAACCATCCTCTCTCACCAGAACCACCCACCCCCACCCAGGAGCTTCCCCTAGCTTCTTCTTTTGTCCTCTCTACTCCATGTCTTAGAGTTTTCTCCTCAAGAATAAATTAGGTCAGGTCAGCCCTCTCCTTAAAACCTTCCAGCAACTCTCCATTGGATTAAGAATAAGTGAGAGAAATAGAAGAAGCAGTGAAGAGTTCCAAGTTTTGTATACTCATGGCATGGGAAATTTGAAGGTGCATCAACACACGCTGGGATACACTTGACAGCTTGACCATTTTGGATTGGGTTCTCAGATGCCTACATGTCCAGGAAAGAGAGATGTTTTGGGGGTATCCCTGGGCCTGCTGGACTTGGACTCTGTATGTCAAAAATGGTTGGGAGCCCAGAATTTAACTAGTTGGATACTATGGACTTGTCGTGCTGGAAGTTATGATAAAAACAGGAGAAAGCAAAAACAAATCTCTTCTGGCTGGACCTTATTGTCCATATTTGGAAAACACTTCATTTCTTTCGTTTGGCAATATTTAAATGTAAAAACATCAGCAAAAAGTTTTAACTTCTCAATTTGTCTTGGAGAATATCATAAAGTTTCCTGGAACCTGACCATAAACAAGCATACTAACAATTCTGGCAAAGTGTATTTGTGCAGAAAATAAGGAATCCCATGAAGAAATACTATATGACTTACACAATCCCTGGAATGTTTTAAAAAACATTAACTTCAGCTGTGGAGATGGCGACTTGTGATTAATCTGGTCAATGTAGACAGCAAGCTGTGTAAAGCGTGAAAGGAGCTCTGGGCAATTCAGCAGGTAGCTCAGACAGCCACAGCTCAGGGCCTCCTCCCCACAGAGACTGTTTACCTGCAGTGCCACTTCCCTGCCTCAGGACTGGGTGCCTTGAACCTTCTATATGTCCAGTGTTGTTTAGGCAGAGAGATCAAAGGCAGAGCACACAAGCACACATGCGCAAGCAGCTGTCTAGCCTGGTCAGACCTCCCAGGGTGGCAGAGAATGTTGGTGGGATCCTTTCAGTCCAAGACCAGGATTCTTTTTCTATCTTTCTCTTTCTCTTTCAGGAACTCCTTTTTTATTGATCACCCCAGGTTTACCAGGTTCCATGGAGTTGGTTAATCCAGCCAAATGCATATGTCTCATGATACTCAGATGTCTCTTAAATTCAGGACTATGCCTTAACCATGCATTCTTGATCTCCCAGAATGCACTGCTCCATTTTTGTACATTAAAAAAAATGCTTTGCTAAATATGAAACTAAATGCAAATCCTACCGATATCTTTCTAAATTTCTGTTTGTTGTTTCAGTGGATTCACACATGAGGAAAATATCATGTGTACTAGACTTGAGGAAAAGAAACGGTCTTGGAATATTACTCTCTTCATCAAAGTGGGCTAACTTTATGTGTCAAACCATCCCAAAATCACAGTGGCTGAACACAGTAGAAGTTCCTTTCTTTGCCTGCCTTCAAACCCAACACACATTTGAGAGAGCCTGCTATGTGCTTCCACATGGGACCAGGCTCCATCCGTCTTGAGGTGCCATCTTTGGCCAGGGCCCCTGTGTCCTCCATATTGGGCTAATGGAAACGAAGTCAAGGATCCCACAGGAGGCTTTGTGCACAGGCTTGGAGACAGTCTACCCCCATTCTGTTGGCCAAAAGCAGTCATGTGGTCCCACCTAACCAGCAGGCTGGCTGGGAAGTATAGTGTAGCTTTGTGCCCAGAAGACACAGAAATGGATTTACTGAGCACTTAGCCTTCTCTTCCGTGATTGTTAAATTGTCACATATGATATACAGATCTTTGGATGTTTTTAACTTCTAAAATCATAGTTTCATATGGTTTCACCTAATAGTTTGTATTTCTTATCCAGAGTACTCACAACTAGATATTAAAAGAGTGTTCAAATTAGTGGTGGGAAAGTTAGTGATTGGCCCTGGAATTAGGGCAAAAGGCAGGTAGGAGACGATGCTGGGAAGGTAGTCTGAATTACTTACTAACATTTACTTGCAGTGTCTTTCAAGAACTCTGAAGTTAAAACAAAAAGTTAAGCTTTTTTTTTTAGCAGTTTTTAGAAAGATTTTATAAGATAGTGTGTCCCACTGTTATCATCAACATTGTGATTGCCTGTGGTAGATTCTCTCTTCCCCTCAATAATATTGTTTCAGCTTAATCAGAAACACTTTAAATAATTTTCTTTTTATCCATAATTTTAAATAGCTGCCATATGTGAATTAAAAAAACTAGCAAGCACAGAATGCAGAACTGGATTCTTGGTGTAAAAAATAAATTTCCTCCAGCATCTACATATCAGCAAGTAATTATTAGCCATTCTATCCACTAGTTATTTCCCTCTTTTAAACTGTTTTCCCACTTTCCTGACCAGATGTAGAATTTGATGATTAAACCAGTAAAATCCCATTTGTGGCTATCCCTTTGAAGCTGTTTCTCAAAACTGGGTGACTGCATGGACTGCACACTCATTAATTACAAGGCACGTTGCTCATTTATGGACTCACATGGTTCTCTGATGGCTTTTTCCACAGAGTTCTTTCAAGGTGCTTGCTCTCCTGTAGGAAATATGCACGGAACATGTCTCTGCATCCATAGAGCAGCTGGAGACTGGAGCGATGTTTTATGATTTGTGTAGTTGCCTGAACATCCAGAATCCATTATATATTTCTCAGTCATGAGTTGAGTCTTAGTTGTTCTTTCCATATTTTAAACAAGTGAGGATAAGGCTAGATGTAATGTCGAATTTCTGATGTCTTCCAACAGAGCTGTAATACTAAAATGCATTTGTGACCAGGGAAGGTATCCCTGATAGTGGATAAGGAGTCTGGCTTCATTAACAAGTTTTTGATGGCTTAAGTGTTCATCATTAACATTTTGGAGAACTTTACAAGTGATACTTTGTACAGTGTCAAAAATGATGTCTTGGAAGAAATTAATACTCCTCAGATTTCTCAGTTTCACCTTTTCACCTAAAGGCAAACATGTGAAAGCAATAAAACTCGAGAAAGCAGATTTCTCTGTAGAGTTCTGTTAATGTACAAACAGTATATGAATTTACCTTCTGGTAACTTTCTTCTCTTAGTTAACCCCAGGCAGTATTCTGCACAATCAAAACTAATTGACTTTGACAAATACATATGAAATGGGTTTGACCACCTGTACCAGGAACCCTGGGCTTTTTCACCAAAGTTTCTAAGTAACCTTTTTTTTTTTAATCATATTTCAACATTTCAATTCGGTTCTTTGTAATTTCACATCTCACAGTTTCAGTAATCTTTTCTAGGTATAATTGTCATAAATCATTATGTTCATTTCAGATGTACAACACAGTGATTCAATGTTTGTATACATTGCAAAATGATCACAACAATAGTCTAGTTACCATCACTAAACCATACATAGCTACAGCATTTTTTTCCTTGTGATGGCAACTTTTAAGGTTTACTATCATAGCAACTTTAAAATATGCATTACAGTATTATTGACAATGGGGCTTTCCTGGTGGCTCAGTAGTAAAGATCTGCCTGCCACCGCAGGAGACTCGAGTTTGATCCTTGGGTGGGGAAGATCTCTTGGAGGAGGGCATAGCAACCCACTCCAGTATTCTTGCCTGGGAATCCCATGGACAGAGGAGCCTGGTGGGCTCCACTCTGTGGAGTCACAAAGGGTCAGACACGACTTAGCAATTGAACATGAGCACACACAATTAACTATAGTGGCCATGCTATATGTTACATCCCCAAGACTCATTTGTTGTATAACTGGAAGTTTGTACTCTTTTATCCTCTTTACCTGTTTTGTGGCCCCTGCCAACAATCGTAGATCTGTTCTCTGTATCTTTGAGCTTGGGGTGGTTTTTTGGTCTGTTTTTTAGATTCCACATTTAAATATATATAAGTGAGGTCATACAGAATCTGTCTTTCACGTAGCATAATGCCCTCAAAGTCCATCCATGTTGTTGAAAATGGCAAGATTTCATTCTTTATCATGGCTGAATAATATTCCATTGTATATACATACCACTTTTTTTTTATCCATTCACTCACTGATAGACACTTAGGTTGTTTCCTTATATTGGTATTGTAAATAATGCTGCAGTGAACATAGGGAAGCACATAGATTTTCTTTGGATAAATACCCAGAAATTTAACTACTAGATTGTATGGTTGTTTGGTTTTGTTTTAAAATTTTGAGGACCCTCCATGCTGTTTTCCAGAGTGGNGTTTGACCACTTCCAATTTGCCTTGGTTCATGGACCTGACATTCCAGGTTCCTATGCAATATTGCTCTTTACAGCATTGTACCTTGCTTCTAAGGCCTTCTACTAGCCTGTGAGAGGAGTATAATTGTGTGGTAGTTTGAGCATTCTTTGGCATTGCCTTTCTTTGGGATTGGAATGAGAATACCTTTTCCAGTCCTGTGGCCACTGCTAAGTTTTCCAAATGTGCTGGCATATTGAGTGCAGCACTTTCACAGCCTCATGTTTTAGGATTTGAAATAGCTCAACTGGAATTCCATCACCTCCACTAGCTTTGTTCATGGAAAATAATGAACCTGAACTCATGCTTCACATCTTTCACAGAACTGAACTTAAAATAGATCATCAACCTAAGTGTAATAGTTAAATATGAAAAATTCTTCAATAAAACATGAGTAAATATCTGTGATCTCAAGTTAGGCAAATTTCTTATACAAGCCACCAATTGCAAATGCCACCACCCTCAAAATAAATAAACCGATGTTCATTGAAATTCAAATGTTAGTGCTTCTAAGGACACCATCAATAAAATTTTAAAAACAACAAGAAATGAGAGAAAATATTTCCACATAATTTATTTGACGAGGAAACTGTATCTAGAATACATAAAACAATATGTACCATTCAATAATAAAAAAATGAATCACCCAACTAAAAAATATACAAAGGATGTGAATAAATATGTTTCCAGGTAAAATATTTAAATAGCCAACAGTCACATGAACATACATTTAGCAGCACATGTATCATTAGGAAAAAAACATATTAAAATAACAACCCCAGGAAACTACTTCCCACCCTACAAAGATGACACAGACAAGAGCAAGAATTAGCAATGGTTTGGAAAATTGGGAATCTCCATTCACTGCTGTTGAAAATGTAAAATGATGAAGACACTTCAGAAAACAGTTTGGCAAATCAACAAAATCCTAAATGTAGAGTTACTACGTGACCTGGCAATTTCACTCCCAGGTATATAGCCAAGGAATTAAAACATGCTCACAAAATGTTGATAGAAGCATCATTTATAATAGCACAACAATGGAAACAAACCAAATATCCATCATCTGATGAATAAATGAACAGAAAAGTATATTCACACAATGGATGTGGCTATAAAATAATCTGCTCATGTTACTACATGGGTGAAATTTAATCATACTACACTAAGGAAAGGAAGACAGTCACAAAAGACCACTTAGTGTTCAATTCCATATGTGAGATGCCCAAAAGAGGCAACTATATAGCTAGAAAGTAGACTTGGATTAGTGGTTGCCTGCCTTCAGGCAAGGCTTTTTTCTCTAAACTGCTCAACCTTTTTTTTTCTCTCTCTTTATCATGAATGCTCGTTCTCCTGTTGGCCTGAAGCCTAATTCTTTGGGACCCTATGGACTTTAGCCCATCAGGCTTTGTCCATGGAATTCTCCAGCCAAGAATACTGGAGTGGGGAGCTAATCACTTCTTTACTGGGTGTGGTTGACCCAGGGATCGAACTTGGTTCTCCTGCACTGCAAAGAAGCTACCAGGGAAGCCCATCTGTCAATTACAGCTACAAATTTATTACTTTCACTCCAAGTTTCTCCATTACTTAATATGCACAGGTCCTTTACACCTTCTTCTTACTATTCTTTATTTTTCATTATCTACTTATGTATATTTTTGTGGAAAAATGTGCATAACATAGGGTTCACTGGTGGTTCAGTGATAAAAAATAAAATATCTGCCTGCCAATGCAGGAGACACAAGACATGGGTTTGATCCCTGAGTCAGGAAGATCCCTTGGAGGAGGAAATGACAACCAATCCAGTATTCTTGCCTGAAAAATTTCATGGACAGAGGAGCCTGGTGGGCTATAGCTCATATACTGCAAAAAGTCAGACATGACTGACTACACACACACACACACACACACACACTCTCACACACATAATGCTTATCATTTAACTATTTTTAAGCATATAGTTCACTGGCATTGAACACATTAACATCATTGAACAACTATTGCCACCATTCATGTCCAGAATTTCTCTATCTTCTCAATTTGAAACTCTGTACTCATTATACAAAACCCCCATTTTTCCTCCCTTCATCTTCAGACAACCACCATTCTATTTTCTCTTTCTATGGATATGGCTTATATGTACCTTCTATAAGTGAAATTACACATTTTTTGTGATTGTCTTATTTGAGCTGTCTATTTGAGCAAAATTTATCCTAGGTTCATCCATGTAGCACATATTAGAATACTCTTTATTTTTAAGGCTGAGTAATATTCCACTGTATATATATACCACATGTTGTTTATCCATTCATGTGCAGAATGGAGAAGTCACTTGGGTTGTTCCCTCTTTTGCCTATGGCGAATAATGCTGATATTAATGTGTGTATCTGTAGAGTCCATGTTATTTTTTTGTGTATATACCCAGAAGTGGAATTGCTATATCATAAAATAATTGTATGTTTCATTATTTGAGGAAATACTATACTATTTCCCATAGAAGCTACATGTTCTACTCCATTCAGGAAGCTATAACAAAATACCTTAAGCCACGCAGCTTAATTTAACAACATTTGTTTTCACACATCACATATTTAAGAGCAAAGGAAAGTGAATATGGTCAATTCACTGACTACCAAAAAGCCTCTTGATGAAAGTGAAAGTGGAGAGTGAAAAAGTTGGCTTGAAGCTCAACATTCAAAAAACAAAGATCATGGCATCCGGTCCCATCACTTCATGGGAAATAGATGGGGAAACAGTGGAAACAGTGTCAGATTTTAGTTTTTGGGCCTGCAAAATCACTGCAGATGTTGACTGCAGCCATGAAATTAAAAGACGCTTACTCCTTGGAAGAAAATTTATGACCAACCTAGATAGTATATTCAAAAGCAGAGACATTACTTTGCCGACTAAGGTCCGTCTAGTCAAGGCTATGGTCTTTCCAGTAGTCATGTATGGATGTGAGAGTTGGACTGTAAAGAAGGCTGAGCGCCGAAGAATTGATGCTTTTGAACTGTGGTGTTGGAGAAGACTCTTGAGAGTCCCTTGGACTGCAAAGAGATCCAACCAGTCCATTCTGAAGGAGATCAACCCTGGGATTTCTTTGAAAGGAATGATGCTAAAGCTGAAGCTCCAGTACTTTGGCCACTTCATATGAAGAGTTGACTCATTGGAAAAGACCCTGACGCTGGGAGGGATTGGGGGCAGGAGGAGAAGGGGACGACCAAGGATGAGATGGCTGGATGGCATCATGGACTCGATGGACGTGAGTCTGAGTGAACTCCGGCAGTTGGTGATGGACAGGGAGGCCTGGCGTGCTGCAGTTCATGGGGTCACAAAGAGTTGGACACGACTGAGCGACTGAACTGAAATGAGCCAATGAATCAGCTTTGATATCTGCAATCCTACAAAAATTTAACCAAATCACATCCAATAGTATATTAAAGAAAAAGATAAAATATAATTTGGAGATTCATTTTAAATGGATGTTGCTACTGGACCTTGCTAATATTGAATATTTGATCATGACACATTACATGTTTTTATGATCCAAACTTCCCATAATGAACTAGGTGTTATATGGCCAACCAAGATATTGAGGTAAGTGTATGCAAGGTACAGCATCATGTTGAAGATACAAAAGTTATGAACAGATGGCTTATAATGTACTTGCTCCAAGTGCATTACTAATTCTCCCTCACTCAAGCAAGAAAGCAAGCAGAAAAAAATATTTTAACCTAGTCCCATAGATTGCAATATCATATACCAGAAGCATATTGCATCATTATATCTCCAATCAAGGTAACAGGAATACTACTGTAGAACACTTTAAATGGTACATCTAGACACCTAGTCTATGAGAAAGAGAAATTATCTTAGGACATTGATGTCTGTGTTCACTGTAGCAAGATGTTCAGGCATTTAGAAATAATCAAGTTGGAAGAGTTAGACTATAAAGAAGGCTGAGGGCTGGAGAATTGGTGCTTTTGAACTGTGGTGTTGGAGAAGACTCTTGAGAGTCCCTTGGACTGCAAGGGGATCCAACCAGTCAATCCTAAAGGAAGTTAATCCTGAATGTTCACTGGAAGGACTGATGCTGAAGCTCCACAACTTTGGGCACCTGGTGGTAAGAGCTGACTCATTGGAAAAGACCCTGATGCTGGGAAAGATTGAAGGCAGGAGGAGAAGGGGATGATGGAGGAAGAGATAGTTGGATGGCATCACCAACTCAATGGACATAAGTTTGAGCAAGCTCTGGGAGATGGTGATGGACAGGGAAGTGTGGTGTGCTGCAGTCCNTCACATCCCATTGACCAGACTGTAGCCAGCCAACCAGCTGCACCTAGTCACAAGAGGCGGGGGACAGACACTACATGTAAACCTGAAGATTCCTTCACTGGGAAGTAGTGTGTTAGTTACTCAGTTGTGTCTGATTTTGTGACCCCATGATCTATAGCCCACCTGTCCATGGAATTTTCCAGGCAAGAATACTGGAGTGGGTTGCCATTCCCTTCTCCAGGGGATCTTCCCTACCCAGGGATCGAACCCTGGTCTCAGCATTGCAGGCAGATTCTTTTACTACTGAGCCCCCAGGAAAGCCTATAGATTCCATCAGTGGGAAGTAGAGAATGAATATTAGAATACAGATAGCAGACTGAAAGAACATTTTGTGGCTTTTCCTGTACTTATAATCTTAAAAGATTCACATTGTGATGCAGCTTTCAGTACTTAAATTTGAATAAGCTACTCATGTTGGAAGGCATATTTTTTCTAGTGATGTTCACAACTTTTGGATACTACTATTTGAAATTACTCAGTGAGTTTTTAAAAGACACATTGAAAAATATTCTCAAAGTGGAAACTATTCTGTGACTGTTTACTTTTGGAAACAAGCAAAAATAGTTAGGTATCAAGTCTGGGAAAAGAAGTAAATGATCAAGCTGGGTACATACTGATATATGTATACATCATACATACTGATGTATCATACTGATATATTCTATCAAAATCTCAAAATGCTGTTTCTCTCAGAAGTTGGTGTGCCCTACCAAATCATACTGGGAAAGTGGGTAATATGTGTCTCTTATAAATGCATTTCTTAATGTGTACAAGCAATTTTGGATCCCCTTTACCATTATACCTCTTCAGTGTATAACTGGGGCAAAGTTAATTCTGTAGTTGATTTACTTGGCTTATTCTTTCAGCATTTCTGTACCTTCAAACTTTAACTTCTTTAGGCACAATATTATTCTGTAGAAAACAGAAATCAGTAATCATACTGATAAAGAATGGAGGTAGTATGATGCCTTTTAGTATATAAATCCCTGTTCCTATGGAGACTCATTATTCAGGAAAAAAAATTGCTTACCTCTGAAGCTTTTATGTAAATGTAGAATTTAGGAGTAAGAAATATGGATTATACAGAAATACAAGATATGGAATTATATGCTAGTTTACATCATTGATAATAGTAGCATACTTCATTTCAGAGTAGCTCAGAACTTCATATAACTTATTTTGTTCTATACAGAAATTTTATGCTATAATTTTGTGCTATAAAGCATAAATTAATTTACTAGAAGAAATGGATACTGTCTCATTTAACACTTGGGAGAAACAATGGCTCAGCAGCCTCCATTGTAGCTAATAAGAAGAGTGACAGAATGGGAATTAAAATTCAGAGCTCTTAAATGTTTAGTCTGTATATTGTAATTCCTCCTCAAACATGTATCTTTTCTGTTCCATATATCTGTTTTATTCTCCTTATACATCGGTCCTTTGTTTAATATTTTCAAATCTTCACTGACTTGTTGCCTATATAAATGTAAGGACTATCAGAATTAAAAATTCTCCTACTTTAATGCTCTAGGAAAATGAAAAGAGACTATTTTTTCTGTATGTAGCCAAGATCTTCCTATATCTTTTACAATGTAGATGAAATTCCATAAGGATCAAGGCACCCTTGCCATACAGTTATGAGGTCACTACTTTGTATTTGCACATTGAGGTTCTCAGATATGCAGACAATACCACCTTTATGGCAGAAACTGAACAGGAACTTTAAAAAGCCTCTTGACAAAAGTGAAGGAGGAGAGTGAAAAAGTTGGCTTAAAGCTCAGTATTCAGAAAACAAAGATCATGGCATCCGGTCCCATCACTTCATGGGAAATAGATGGGGAAACAGTGGAAACACTGGCTGAATTTATTTTCTGGGCTCCAAAATCACTGCAGATGGTGGTTTCAGCCATGAAATTAAAAGACACTTACTCCTTGGAAGGAAAGTTATGACCAACCTGGACAGCATATTCAAAAGCAGAGACATTACTTTGCCAACAAAGGTCCACTAGTCAAGGCAATGGTTTTTCTAGTGGTCATGTCTAGATGTGAGAGTTGGACGGTGAAGAAGGCTGAGCGCTGAAGAATTGATGCTTTTGAACTGTGGTGTTGGAGAAGACTCTTGAGAGTCCCTTGGACTGCAAGGAGATCCAACCAGTCCATCCTAAAGGAAATCAGTCCTGGGTGTTCATTGGAATGACTGATGCTAAAGCTGAAACTCAAATACTTTGGCCACCTCATGCGAAGAGTTGACTCATTGGAAAAGACTCTATTGATGGGAAAAATTGAGGGCAGGAGGAGAAGGGGACAACAGAGAATGAGATGGCTGGATGGCATCACCGACTCAATGGACATGGGTTTGGGTAGATTCCGGGAGTTGGTGATGGACAGGGAGGCCTGGCATGCTGCAGTTAATGCGGTCGCAAAGAGTCGGACATGAGTAAGCGACTTAACTGATTGAGGTTCTAAAAATTATTTTATTTGTTCTTCAGTAGTGCTACTGCTGCTACTGCTAAGTCGCTTCAGTCGTGTCCGACTCTGTGTGACCCCATAGACGGTAGCCCACCAGACTCCCCTGTTTCTGGGATTCTCCAGGCAAGAACACTGGAGTGGGTTGCCATTTCCTTCTCCAATGCATGAAAGTGAAAAGTGAAAGGGAAGTCGCTCAGTCGTGTCCGACTCTTAGCGACCCCATGGACTGCAGCCTACCAGGCTCCTCTGTCCATAGGATTTTCCAGGCAAGAGTCCTGGAGTGAGGTGCCATCGCCTTCTCCGCTTCAGTAGTGAAGAAATTTAAATGCCATGAAAGGAAGTCACACTAGGCAAAAGGTAGGCAACATAACCTTTGGGCAATGATATCAACTGTGTGGATTCAAATCTGACCTCTGCCCTGACCTACTGTGTGATCATGGGCAAATTGCTACATCTGTCTGTGCCTCGGCTATAAAAGTAGCTACCTCAGAAGGATGTGAGGATCAGACAAGTTAACAGATGTCAAGTATTAATATAGTTCCTGGTACATAGTAAATATCAGTAAGTGTTAGCCATTAATATTAATTTCAAATATGGGAATTTTTTTCTAATAGGTCCTTGGCAAGATTATCAACATGAAGTTAAAGTTGTTCATGAACTGCAGGAGTAAACTTTCAGAAGCCCCTTTAAAGAGGTCAGTCTACGTGAATATAATTTCCTTTTGAAAAATTTGCACATGCTACAAGGGGAAAAATAATTACTACACCTGTTTTTTCTTCACAAAATGCTTAGTTGACATAGATCAGAGATGGTTTATTGATATAAAATTAAGGTAATCTAACCAGTAAAATTTACCCAATGTAATTGCAGAATTTACATGAATTATGTTCATCTGTGGGTATTTTTAAAATTTGATTTAGAAATACCTATTTAGAAATATACAGTGGGTTGCAGCAACATGGATGTACTTTGAGATTATCATACTAGATGAATTAAGTCAAAAGACAAATACCATATGATATCACTTACATGTGGAATCTAAAATATGACACAAATGAAGGTATAGGTTACATTTATTACCTTACTAAGATTTTTGTCCTCGTAATTCATTCAGTTTTCATACTTCTTATACTTCATACTTTCTTTTGTATTTCAGATTTTATTATATGTTTCTAAATCTCATTTTACCCACTAATTGAGACGTCTTTCCATGAGTACAGAGTTTTTTACTCACACAAGTAGGAATCCTCTCCACAAAGTCTCTATAGAGCTTTGCAATATATGATAAAGAGTGAGAATATTAAACATAATCTAGCACAATTTGTTAGAAAGGAGAGAACTTGACTTCTCTAAAGTGAAATAACACCTAATATACCAGATAGATGCTGCAAGTGGTTAATAACAGTGCACAAGACAAAAACTGTTAACTTTGTTTTAACCTATGAGTTCAACAGAATCTTACATACTTAGTAGCATATATTAAGGAAACTAGTTGATGCATTAATTCTGTTGGCCAAAAACAAATAGATTACTAGATATTTCTCCAGAAAAGATGGGTTTATTTAGGATCAGCAGAGAACGCAATTCATGGTCAGCAACCACAGAGTGCCATGTACAAGTCTCCACACAAGGCAGAGGAAGGAGAACTCTTAAAGAGTAAAGGAAGTCGGCATAGGGGGTTCTGTAGTAAACACTGAGCCAATGGCTTCTCATGTCTGAGTCCTTGCCAGGGAAGAAGAGAAGTCTTTCTTCTTCCTGTTGGGCTATGTTATCATCAGAGGCTGTGAGTACTTCCCAGTGTAGTCTCCTGACTGTATTTGAGGTTTCTGTTTATCAACTTTTTTTTTTATATAATTCATAGACCTTAACTTATAAAATACTGTCTCATTCTTCTCAGAGATGACAGAGGTTATGGGCAGGAATTCTCTCAGTTCCTCCTGTCTTCTGTACCTTTCCAGGCTTCCTGTGTGGTATGGGAAGAGTTGTCATCTTTCCTCTTGGTTAAGATGATCCTGTGTTTTGCAATTTATTTCTAGATCCTTGCTTTTATCACATAGTTCCTTGTTCCATGTCTCTAACCTCTCTACTAGCCCTTTTCTTTCAGTCTCAGAAGTTATTCAATTTTAAAAAATAAACTGCTCCCTTAACTTCCTCTCCTCTGGAGCCCTGCCTCTTCCTTCTCCTCATTCTTGGTCATGTCAGGTTCTCTTAAGTGTGGCCAACCCCCTTCTTCATCTCTCATTTACTTGTACCTCCCCCTGAAGTTAGTCTTTACCCTCTTTGCCAGTGAATTATTTTTACTAATTCACAAATTGCTGCTTGCAAAGTCCATAGGATACTTCTTAATGACATTTCTGCTGCCTTTGATAGTACCTGGTACTTGGTTTGGACTGTGTTCACTTCACCATCTCCTCTTACTTTCTCTGTTTTGACTCTGCCTCTGGGGATTCACACCCTACCTAGATTCTCCTAGAGTGCAGGTTGTATGTGATGATTTGCTTCTAATGAATAGGATATGGCAAAAGTGAGGGAATGTCTCTTCTGCAATTAGGTTATAAGAGGCTGTGACTTCTGTCTTGCTGGCATTCTCTCTCTCCTGCTCTGTGTGCTTCGCTAAGCTTGCTAGAAATGCTCTTGTGCTAAGGACTGAGTGCAATCTCCAGCCAAGGACTAGTGAGGAGCTGCAGGAGCCTGGGGGTAGATTCCTCCCCCATGGAGTCTTGAGATAACCACAGCACAGCTGACACCTTGATTGTTGTCCCAAACTAGTGAAAGTCACTGTTCTTAGTAATATAACTATTTCTTACTATGTAAGACACTGGAAGGTAAGGTTAAAATACACTAATAATTGCTGATGCTTCTGAAAGTTCTGTTAATAAGCAGCTGCTTTGAACTCATTCCTGTTTGTTTTTAATTGCACTTTTAAAATTAGTACCTGAACTTTAGCTTAAATTTTACTTGCTTTCTGCTTATCATTTCTCTTAATATTATTAATAGTGCTAAGAGCTAATAAAATCACTAAAAATAGACCATGGTCACATTTGAAGAAGGATCAGTGAGTGAATTCAGATCATAAATTCCTAGAACCTGCATAAGTCAGTGTATCTTAAAGGGATTTGTGTTCATTAAGAAATAATTAACAAGAGTATATAATATACAGTCTGATAATAGATAATAGTATAAGCAATGATTATCTACCACTTACATAAGCATTAACTTCAGTATAGTGTGTTTTTAGTCTTTTTAAGATTTTCTGGTCATGTTTTTAAGCCATTTGTGATTTTAAAATATTTTAGAAGAAATCTCAGTTTTGATCACAGTATATTCAAAAGCAGAGACATTACTTTGCCGACTAAGGTCCGTCTAGTCAAGGCTATGGTTTTTCCTGTGGTCATGTATGGATGTTAGAGTTGGACTGTGAAGAAGGCTGAGCGCTGAAGAATTGATGCTTTTGAACTGTGGTGTTGGAGAAGACTCTTGAGAGTCCCTTGGACTGCAAGGAGATCCAACCAGTCCATTCTGAAGGAGATCAACCCTGGGATTTCTTTGGAAGGAATGATGCTAAAACTGAAGCTCCAGTACTTTGGGCACCTTATGCGAAGAGTTGACTCATTGGAAAAGACCTGATGCTGGGAGGGATTGGGGGCAGGAGGAGAAGGGGACGACCGAGGATGAGATGGCTGGATGGCATCACAGACTCAATGGACGTGAGTCTGAGTGAACTCCGGGAGTTGGTGATAGACAGGGGGGCCTGGCGTGCTGCGATTCATGGGGTCGCAAAGAGTCGGACATGACTGCGCGACTGAACTGAACTGATATATTTTATCTGTTTTCTGCCAACAGCTTTTACCGTTTTGTTCTGGAACCGGAACTGACGTTAGCTAATGATATTACTGGACCAGTGGCAAAATTCTTGGATATCCCTGAATCACCCCTTCTAACCCTCAATATGATCACTCCTGAAAGCTGGTTGGTTGAAATAGTACACAGCAACTGTGACCTTGATAATATTCATTTAAAAGATGTAAGTTATAAAGTTATATAAAGAAAGACAAAATGCTGTAGGGATTATGGATACAGGTTAATGAAGTATATGAAGTTCATCACTAGAGTAGTAATAATTCAACAACTGGCTAAGAACCCAGCTAAAGTTGTTGAAATAAGTACTGTTTTCAAGAAACTACTTATTTCTTGTTCTTAAAAACAGTAAACTGAACTCAGCAAGCACCCATCTGTGCTCACATCTCTTTTATGATTGTGGTGCATATATGAGGATGGTGGAGTACAGCCGGTATTACAGGAATGGAAGAAAATTAATCATAAGCTTTAGTGTTCAAGAATTTCACTCACCTGTTAGGTTCACTCAGCTAAAAGGAAGACTTGAGACTGCCCCTGAAAATACTTTGGCTAATAATAAAACAATCATGTATATTTATTACAGAATTTACATTATGAGAATTGCTAACCCCAAAACAATGACATATGTCCTCCTAGATTGAGAAAGCTGTCACAGCAGAATATGAACTAGAATATCTGCTACTTGAAGGACATTGCTTTGACTTAACGACAAACCAACCTCCTCGAGGACTGCAGTTTACGCTGGGCACAAAAAATAAACCTGTTGTAGTAGATACAATAGTGATGGCAATCTCGTAAGTACATACATACTCAATTAGAAGTTTTAGTGAAATCTTCTAAGTTTTCCTAATAATAAGATGAAATAATTTTTATCCTGCTGTTGTTGTATGGAGAAGGCGATGGCACCCTACTCCAGTCCGCTTGCCCGGAAAACCCCATGGTTGGAGAAGCCTGGTAGGCTGCAGTCCATGGGGTCTCTAAGAGTCGGACACGACTGAGTGACTTCACTTTCACTTTTCACTTTCATGCATTGGAGAAGGAAATGGCAGCCTACTCCAGTGTTCTTGCCTGGAGAACCCCAGGGATGGGGGAAGCCTGGTGGGCTGCCATCTATGGGGTTGCACAGAGTCGGACACGACTGAAGCGACTTAGCAGCAGCAGCTGTTGTTGTATAGCTCCCAGGGGAAACAAATCCTTCAATATGGTAATTAAAAATGAAGGGAGTCGTACATTCAGAATATGCTTTTATAGAT
The DNA here is from genome assembly GCA_006408695.1 of Aepyceros melampus. NCBI lineage: Eukaryota > Metazoa > Chordata > Mammalia > Artiodactyla > Bovidae > Aepyceros > Aepyceros melampus. The sequence goes on from SJXQ01001258.1 coordinate 182,084, forward strand.
TATTACAAAATCTTTCTTGTAATTCATTTATGAAAATTATTCCACAGTTAATGGAATACTGTTGGAGTATTCATGAATAATATTTCTTGAACAGTTGGATGTTGTTTTCATTCATATAACTGTGATCATATTTTTCTCATCTTAAAAGGGATATTTTCAATTAAAAGCAAACCCAGGTGCTTGGATACTGAAATTACGCCAAGGAAGATCTGAAGATATCTATCAAATAGTTGGGTGAGTTATATAAACGACTTTAAAATTTTTATATATGAAAAAGTTTTTAGTGTGACATGACAAAGATCATCCAACTCAATGGACATGAGTTTGGGTGAACTCCAGGAGTTGGTGATGGACAGGGAAGCCTGGCATGCTGCAGTTCATGGGGTTGCAAAGAGTCGGACATGACTAAGCAACTGAACTGAACAAAGATCATCAAAACGGCTAAAACATTCACAAATAACATTATTATAAAACAAAAACTACTTATAAAACTAACATTTATTCTTATTGTTTTATTTCAAAAATACAAAAGGTATGCCTAATATAAATCTTGTGTAATCTTGTTCTTTACTCCATCTCCTTTACTTATTATTTTCTATAGAATTTTCCATGTTAACACTGTAAACATATTTATTGTCTAATGATTATATAATATGTGTATCTTATCTAGAAAAGCCATTATCTATACATTATGTTCAGTTTTTCATTTTTATAGATAAGAATTGGTGTCTCAGTAAATTTCCTACTCATTAATGAGCCTAGTACAAAGCAGATATCATATTTTTTTTAATAAGGAACCAATAGTAAATATTTACTGTTTGAGGGCACATATGATTTTTGCCAATATTGTTTTTTCCAACAACCATTTTAAAATGTAAAAACCATTTTTAGTGCAGGAGCCATACAAGACTCACCCACCAACTTGATTTTGCTTACCAGCCATAGTTTGCCAACACCTGTTGTTGTTCAGTTGCTAAGTTGTGTCCAACTCTTTGCAGCCTCATGGACTGCAGCACTCCAGGCTCCTCTGTCCTCCACTATATCCCAGAATTTGCTCAAATTCGTGTCCTTGAGTTAGTGGCGCGAGCTTACCCTCTCACCCTCAGATATCCCCGTCTCCTTTTGCCTTTACTCATTCCCAACATTAGCGTGTTTTCTAATGAGTCAGCTCTTTACATCAGGTGGCCAAAGTATTGGAGTTTCAGTTCCAGTGTCAGTCCTTGCACTGAATATTCAGGGTTGATTTCCTTTAGGATTGACTGGTTTGATCTCCTTGCTGTTCAAGGGACTCTCAAGAGTCTTCTCCAACACCACAGTTCAGAAGCATCAATTCTTCAGGGCTCAGCTTTCTTTAGGGTCCAACTCTCACATCTGTACATGACTGCTGTAAAAACTGTAGCTTTGACTATACAGATCTTTGTTGGCAAAGAGATGTCTCTGCTTTTTAGTTCACTGTCTAGGTTTGTCATAGCTTTCCTTCCAAGGAGCAAGCGTCTTTTAATTTCATGGCTGCAGTCACCATCTGCAGTGATTTTGAAGCCCAAGAAAACAAAACCTGCCATTGTTTCCACTTTTTCTCTTTTGTTTGCCATGAAGTGATGGGACTGTCTCAGGTGACCTTACTGGGCATGGCTCATAGTTTCATTGAGTTATGCAAGCCCTTTGTCCACAACAAGGTTCTAATCCATGAAAGGGTTGTCAACACCTAGTAAACTTTTTTATACCTCTTAATAACTTTAGGAGGAGGCTTAGTCGCTAAGTCATGTCCGACTCTTGCGACCCCATGGACTATAGCTCGCCAGGCTCCTCTGTCCATGGGATTCTCTGGGCAAGAATACTGGAGTGGGTTGCCATTTCATTCTCCAGGCTTAATATCTTTAATTTTTCATTTATTTCAGCAAGTATTCATTGAGCACCTCTTATTATAATAGGCAGTGTGCTCAACAAGGATAATATAGGAGTAGGGGTTATTGTGCCTTTTTTCCATTGTTTTTCCCCTTTTCCTTATAGTGCCTAGAACATGGTGTCATTCAGCAAACATGCTTAATAATTTAAGTACACAAAGCTGAGAATGCTCAATTCTTTTTTAGTGCTTTTATTTTTTATTGAATGAAAAGATTCTTTAAATTCTCGAGTGCTTTACAATTTTCAGAAGTTTCACACACATAGTTTCATGTAATTCCATAATAACACTTTTTTCCCTATTCCTCTAGTGCTCTGCCCTCCTTCCGTCGCCCCACTGGTAACCACTGCTTTGTTCTCTATATCAGTCAGTCTGCTGCTTTTTTGTTTTATTCCCTAGTTTGTTGTATTTTTTAGATGTCTCAAATAAGTGAAATCGTTCAGTATTTGTCTTTCTTGTCTGACTTATCTCACCTAACATAATGCCCTCCAAGTCCATTTGTGTTGCTGCAATGCAAATTTTCATTCTTTTTTAATGATTAAATGGCTGCACACACACAGCCCATCCCTACTCCCATGGCTTCTTTACCATTCATCTGTTGAGGGATATTTAGGTTGTTTCCGTATCTTGGCAATTATAAGTAATATTGCTATGAACAATGGGGTGAACATCTGTCTTTTCAAGTTAGTGTTTTTGTTCTTTCGGCTATATACCCAGGACTGAAATTGCTGGGTCATATGGTAGTTCTATTTTTAGCTTTTTGAGAAATCTCCATAGTGTTGTCCATAGTGACTGTACCATTTTACGATCCCACCAACAGTGTAAGAAGGTTCCCTTTTCTCCATATCTTGCCAACATTTGTTATTTGTGTTCTTTTTTTTTTTTTTTTTGGTGATAGCCATTCTGACAGGAGTGAGGCGATAGCTCACTGTGGCTTTGGCTATTTCTACTTCATAAGTTGGAATACTTTTTTTTTTCCCCTAGTGATTAGATTTCTGTGCAGGGCTGTGCTTAGGCACCTCATCAGAGGAACTGGGAGTAAGAGTCAAAGGCATATGATAGTCAGCATAGCCCTAGAATCCCCAGGTTTTCATTTTAGAAAAATTTTCAAGTGTGTGTTATAAATCTGACTGAATGCAAAGTATCTACTAATTTGACATCTGTTGTTTTCCCTCTTTGAAAAAATTCAGTTTTATTGTAAATGTTTTTTACAGTAGCATTTTTCAGTTCATCGTGAAAATACTATAAAAATTTTTTGAGCAAAGTTGTCATATTTGATTGACTTATGCAGTGTTGAAAACTGACAGTGAAATGCATAATGTGTAACATAGCTTCAAGTGATGCAGATGGACATGAGAGACATATTTTCAGTCTTGTAAGTTTAACAATGTGCTTCAAATTTTGGTATTTGAAAACGGCTAATAGATACTGAAAAATAGTTGTATGGTGTGTAATTCCTTTTGTTACACTTTATAAACAACTGAAAGTCTAGAAAATATTTCATATTTTAATTATCATTGTAATGTGTGAAAGATTACTTTTGTGATCATCTTAATATACAGTATTAAAGATAAGCTATAATCTACCTGAGTTAGGTGATATCAAATTTAGTGAGTTATTTGTGTATATTCTTATTTAAGTTAAAATTGGGTAATTTTGAAAATTATAATGTATTGCAGCATACCTTAATTGACTATACAAACAGTAAATATTACATATGACCAATAAGATTATACTTATGATTATTTCAGAATGAATTTATTCTGTGACTTATATGATTATAATTGTATGTCTTTTCTTAAATTGGGCATAAACATTTACATGTTTTTGTGCTTCTAGGCATGAAGGAACTGACTCTCCACCAGACCTAGGAGATGTCGTCGTTGTTTTAAACAGCTTCAAAAGCAAAATACTGGAAGTACAAGTGTGTGAGGCCAAAACACTTCATAGACTTTGTTCTTAATATTAAGAATTGTCTTTTTTGTTCTCAATTTTTATTTTACAAATAATTTCATAATTTTACTACCTAAAATGTCATATTGAAACTCTGGCAATGGAAGGAGGAAGAGAATTAAATCATGAAGGGAAAGCAGCACACTTAAACATAGAAGAAAAGAATTCTTTTAAGTTATGATGTATCTACTATATTTGCAGCCAAATAATGTTATAAACTGTGCTTCACTGGTGGCTTAGCAGTAAAGAATCCACCTGAGATGCAGGAGACGTGGGTTCAATCCTTGTGTCAGGAAGATCCCCTGGAGGAGGGCACGGCAAGCCACTCCAGTATTCTTTCCTGTTGTATCCCATGGACAGAGGAGCCTGGCGGGCTACAGTCCATGGGTCACAAAGAGTCAGATATGACTGAAGTGAGTGAGCACAATATTATAAATTAGGCTGAGATGAGATTAGGAATGCATGTTGAAAGGCTATCTGTTTCAACAGGAAAAACAAAGTGATTTTTCTTGCCTTTACAGAAACAAAAACCAGCAAAATTTTTAATGATGGCAGCATTAATTCTTTTGGATGAACCCACTTACTTAATACTTGAAATCAGTAAAAAACAAAAAAATTGTTGGGTGAAATGTTTATTAACATTTTAAAAGCAATGAGGAGCTGACAGTAATGATAACAAGGAAATACAAAACCAAAATGAAACAGAAAATGAGAGCCTAGTGAAATAAGCAAGCACAGAAGCTTCTTATAACCCAAGAAAGCTGCTATTGCCCTCGAACATTTGTCCATCTGGTTCACTTGAACTGTCACTGTGATTTAATTTGCAAGGTGATGGGGACAGAACTTAAAACCCTTGACCCTTACAAAGTGGGTAATCTATTAGAAGATGCTCTCTGCTATAAGCTGGCTATAGCTTCAGGGGAAGGATGAACCATAGTAAAGCATACCACACAAAATTAATAGCATCTAAATAATGGCGAAGGACAGGGAAGCCTGGCACACTGCAGCCCATGGGATTACAAAGAGTCAGATATGACTTAGCAACAACAACATGTCATTGTTTGAATAACAACAACAAAGCGATCAAGGGAACCCTGAACCTTGAATTTGTACTAAAATGGTTCCAGATAGATAAGGTTTTACCGGCATCTGACAGAAATATCCATATATCTCTGGAATAAGACTACTATATCCAAATACACAAGACCAGTAGAACAGTGAGTAACAGAAAGCAGATATACAAATGCTCCGTATGTCAGCATTACTGACAGAGACACTGAAACAACTATGCCTACAGTGTTTAAAGAAATAAAAGACAAGCTTGAAAACAATTGCAGGGAATAAAAAACTATAAAAAGTGCATATCTGATTTTTTTTAAAGTAGAACTTCTAAAACAACAATACAATGACAAGAGAATTCAGTTTTGGCTTTAATATAAGGCCTCAAGCGATAGTGAGTTGGAAGATAGATCAAAAGAAGTACTCCCATATGCAACATAGACATGGAAAAAGAGAAATATACAACAGAGAGTATATAAAAGGCATAGAGAATAGAGTGCGAAATCTAAGACACCAGGGTTACATTAAAACCTAGCTCTGCCACTCACTTGCTGGACAGATTGCTTAAACTCTATCTATCTCATTTTTCTTATATATAATACAGAGTTAATAATGGAATCCTCCTTATACGTCTGCCATAAGGGTAAGGTAATTAAGCTTTAGACTTCCCTGGTGGCTCAGACGGTAAAGCGTCTGTCTACAATGCAGGCGACCCGGGTTCAATTCCTGGGAGGGGACGATCACTTGGAGAAGAAATGGCAACCCACCCCGGTACTCTCGCCTGGAAAATCCCTTGGAGGGAGAAGCCTGGTGGGCCACAAATACTTTTGAGTGTTTAATAAAATCCATTTAAGTGGAGTTCAAGAGGGTGATGAAAGACAGAATGAGGTACAGGTACTATTTGAAGCATAATAGTTGGCAACCAGAACCCTTAACTTATATACTGCATAGATCTTAAACTACCAGATTAATCAAAATTTGCCTTGCATCCCACATCATAACCTGTTCCTTATCACCTCTGCTCTTTATCCTTGATCAGTGTATTCATGTTGTTTACACTCATCTTTGACACTGTTTTTCCTATATTGACCTCGGTTTCTTTTCTCAGGAGCAGAAACTTACATTCTGGCCTTGATACATTTCCTTCTAGTCATTTCAGATGAAAACCCCATAAACCCAGAGCAGCTGCTTAAGTTACCAAGTTAACTGAAGCCCTTTAGGACCAGCATTCCAGCTAGTATTATCCTAGCCCTACAAACAGGAAAGGAAAATATTATTTCTGCTGGGAGACTTGAGGTGTTTTAAATTTGAGGAATTTTGACCATTGAAAAATTACTTTATCAAGTTTCCTTTTTGATGAGCTGGATTTTTTCACTCTCCACTTTAATTTTACCTATTCTTGCCTGGTATAGAGCAAGTCTGACTCTTTCACCAAAGTCATCAAATCTTTCTTGACGGTCATAGTCTTGCCATGCCTGAAGCATACGTTCTACAGCCTAACCATACCTAGGTCCTTCACTTGTTTTTTAATAACAGTTCTATCTGTTCACCTTCCGTGTTTCCAAATTACACAAAAGAGTGGGAAAAAAGGAAGAGAAAAGCAACATAAAGGGTCAGCACATGAATTCCAGTAGCTCACCAGTAGGAATTCCTGGAAGGAAGGACGGAAAAGGGGAGGCAGGGAAAGTAGCCCACAGAGAGGCAAACATATTCACATCAAGGGCTCCACAAATCAGAATTAGTGAGAAATGGCCCACACAAGAGCCTAGAAACTCCAAAGAGAAAAGACGAGTCACTTCAATGACCTTAGAATGACTCTTAACAGTAGCATCCGATGTTTTATTTTTCAAGACAACAAAACAAAGACTTCAGTGTTTTGAGGAGAATTATTTTGAACCTGGGATTCTGTAGTCAAATATTCTCTGAAGGGTGAATATTTAGAAAAATTACCTTTCATACCTGTTCTTGAAGGTATTTGCCATCACAAAGAGAATAAAGAACAAGAAAGGAAATGGGTATTTCAAGAAATGATGAAATTAATGTGAAAACCAATGCAAAGAATGCTTGAAAGAGGCAGTTCATTGTTAAGCCCCAAGAAAAATGTCTTCAAGAAGATAGGAATTCCAGAGAATGAATAATAAACTGGAAAATATTAGGTATATGATAAAGAAGAAATATCTTTCCACAAGAAAAATACAGTAAAGTTCCAAGAAAAAAAAACTTATCTACTGATGTGAGAAAGCAGAATCCATGTGAACCAAGAAGAGTATAGTGGTCATACCATTGTAACTGTGGAGGAAATGTAGTAACCTTTGAGACTCAATTGAGCAGTATTTACAGTGTCACAATATGTACTTTTTATTGATTTTTCAAGTTGCAGAATAAACAATGCAAAAGATAGTTATATTGACCAAGGTAAATGTAAATTTTATCCATATTTACAATGCTAAAGTAAAGGTTTAGCTAATGTAAGTTGAGACAAAGGGAAAAGGTAGAGATGCTAGTATCCGTATCATAGGATATGTGCAAGAGAAAGTGTTGAATTTGTTGGAATAAAAAATATAGATTTAAGGATTACTTAAAGTTACAAAAATACTCAGTAGAAAAACTAATGATAAAGATAGTATTACTAGAACCTCCAGACAAAGAGGGGAAGGGAAGAGTGATACAACTCATCTTTTTGTTACAAAGAATGAATAATGTCTAAACTCTGTGAATCATATATACAGTAGATGACATCTACAGTTGATAAATCAGTAAGTACAAGTATAAGCACATTATTTAGCAGTGTGGAGGTATTACAGAAGAACTGAAAACAAGAGACTGAACTCATGGTTGAAACTAGACTGTGTCTGTAAAGTACTAAGATCTTTTTTGGCTTCATTTACTGTAACTATTTTGGGCTTCCCTGGTGGCTCAGTTGATGAAGAATCCACCTGCAATGCAGGAAACCCAGGTTCAATCCCTGGGTGGGGAAGATCCCAAGGACAGAAGAGCCTGATGGACTCCTGTCCAAGGAGTCACAAAGAGTCAGACATGACTTAGTGACTAAACCACATCTTAGATTTATAAGGGTCACCTGCCCAAGATATTTCTATCCATGCAGCATAATATTTAAATCTATAAAATTCTAAAGTTTTTCTTTACCATGCTATCTAGGTATAAAATTCTAAAGTTTTTTTTTACCGTGCTATCTAGGTACGGAAAAAGCCAGATAAAATCAAGGAAGATATCCTTTCTGATAAAGGTGAAAAGAAGAGAGGAATGTGGGATTCCATTAAAAGGTAGTTGCTAATGGATGTTTTAATGTATAACTATAGACCCATCAAGAGTCTAGTGTGTGGAAGCCCTCCACATGGTAAACATTTACGTTAAGCACAGATCTTCTCTAGAAAGGATAAGACAAATACATAAATGTTACTGATACAGGATAGGAGACTGGAGCTGTAAGACAGATGAACATAAAGAGCTATTCAAACCAGAGGAGAGAAGGAACCTCAGAAAAGGCTGTGGACTCATGGCTAAGATATACTCTAAAGGATGGACAGAGAGAGAAGATATCTGGTTACCTTAAGTCAGAAAGATTGGGTATGTTTCTCACAGAGCAGGAAGTAACCCAGGTTAGCTGAGATGTTAAATATTACGGGAAATATTTAAGTTAGGTTGGGACCTGTATTAATCAGAAAAGGAATATATCAGCGCACACATCTAAAGAGTTCAGGAGCAGAGCTGACTTAAAGCATTCAGGTGATGTGGCCCAGAAACTCTTTCTCCAACACATAGTTCTGTTATCTGTGCTGCCTTCACTTTCAGACAAAGTTTACAAGAAAGAGCTTGCCCAATTTAGGCCTCTTTTTCTGTAAGTTGACTTCTTGTATGATGAGAAGAATGATGTTACTGTCCCAGTATGCTGTTGAACTGGTTCCTCATCAAGAAAGTCTCAAACTCACTCCTTTTGAGATAAGTTCTGTGTAGACTTGTTTAGAATCTGGGCATTTTATTTATTTTTTATTTTACTTTACAATACTGTATTGGTTTTGCCATACATTGACATGAATCCGTCTCGGGTGTACATGAGTTCCTAATCCTGAACCCCTCCCCCACCTCCCACCCCATATCAACTCTCTGGATATCCCCATGCACCAGTCCCAAGTATCCTGTATCCTGTATCGAACATAGACTGGCGATTCTTTTCTTACATGATAGTATACACGTTTCAGTGCCATTCTCCCAAATCCTCCCACCCTCCCCCTCTCCCTCAGAGTCCAAAAGTCCGTTCTATACATCTGTGTCTCTTTTGCTGTCTCTCGTACAGGGTTATCATTACCATCTTTCTAAATTCTATATATATGTGTTAGTATACTGTATTGGTGTTTTTCTTTCTGGCTTACCTCACTCTGTATAATCGGCTCGTTTCATCCATCTCATTAGAACTGATTCAAATGTATTCTTTTTTACATCTGTGTCTCTTTTGCTGTCTCTCGTACAGGGTTATCATTACCATCTTTCTAAATTCTATATATATGTGTTAGTATACTGTATTGGTGTTTTTCTTTCTGGCTTACCTCACTCTGTATAATCGGCTCGTTTCATCCATCTCATTAGAACTGATTCAAATGTATTCTTTTTAATGGCTGAGTAATACTCCATTGTGTATATGTACCACAGCTTTTTTATCCATTCATCTGCTGATGGACATTTAGGTTGTTTCCATGTCCTGGCTATTATAAACAGTGCTGCAGTGAACATTGGGGTACATGTGTCTCTTTCAATTCTGGTTTCCTTGGTGTGTATGCCCAGCAGTGGGATTGCTGGGTCATATAGTATTTCTATTTGCAATTTGGGCATTTTAAAGCGTATCTGTTCATGAGCTTCCATTGAAACCAGAAGGTAGGGACAGAAAGGACTAAAGATATTGTTAAACTATGGCATAGCCACTTACTGTGCAGAAGGGATACCAAAACAAAGCGCTGCTTTGTTGGAGAGAAGATAAGTCTTGGGGGATGGTGACTCCTCCAGATACAAAAGTGTATGTTACAATGCTTTCACTTTTATATCTTAGTTTTAATACTAACTTCAAGTGCTTTTTTTCTTCCCCTCCCTGAATCAACTGTATTCTTCTTAGTTGGGGGTTTACAGTGAGAAAAAATTTCAAAAATACCTCTGTCATAACAAAAGCCTCAATACATTGCATGTGGCCATGGCATGCTGCTACTCATTCTGTGCTCTTCAGATAACTTTTGTAACTAACAAAGATTCAAAAGTGTTATCTCATTAACCTACAATATAATTGCATTCTGTGTTGTCCATTTTTTTAAAATCATAAAATTTCAAGTTATATTGTCACATTTAAATATAAACCATAATTTTTAGGGTAAGTACGTATTTACAGTGTACTAACCATTCATTTTGAAAAGCATTCCTGTTTTTTATCTCTTATCAAATTCAGTACTTTATTTAGGTATGTAAAGTGTGCAGATGTGTATTAAGAAACTAATGATCAGTAGTTTTTTTTTTATTCCAAGTTTCACAAAGAGCCTGCATAAACAAGAAATAAGGAAAAAGATGTTCTAAACATTTTTTCAGTTGCTTCTGGCCATTTATATGAACGCTTTTTAAGGTAGGTACTTTTTTAATCTAATGTTTTGGAAAGGAATACACTTACATGGTCTGAAAATAATTTTTAAAGTTTAAAAGAATAAAAGAAATTACAGTGAAAAAAACTCCCACTTCTGTTCCCTTGATGCCCAATTCACTTTCTCACAGGAAACCAATGTTATTATTTTCATATCTGCCAAAGATATGCAGATGACACCACTCTTATGGCAGAAAGTATTATGAGAGAAGTGTTTTTTCTAAACACAGTGAAATTTTAATTTTGATTTGAAATGTCAGTATTCTTTAAGGTTAGAAAATGGACACATTTTATAGTAAGATGTGAGAGAAAAAAGAATATATAGTAAATTTTCTTTTTCTGGTAAAGAAATACCTTGTTTTATAAAAAGGAGGAGGAGTCTGAAAAGAGGGAGCAATATTTATAAACTACCAAGGGCTATTTTTTTAACTGTATATATAGAAGTATCATAGAGAATGCCTCCAAAATATTTGAAGATGTTGATATTTTAAGATGATACTTTAGATACATCTGTATCTTCTCCAAGCGGAGGTCTAGAATAGCAAAACACATGGCCTTATCCAGTGAATTTATCAAGATAGGCTGTTCAGGCCTTCAAGGTTTATACACCTTCTATTAATGACACAGGGCTTCCCCGGTGGCTCAGTCAGTAAAGAATCTATCGGCAGAGCAGGAGGCATGGGTTCAATCCCTTGTTGGGGCAGATCGCCTAGAGGGCAGGGCAGCCCACCCCAGTATTCTTGCCTGGAAGATCCCATGGACAGAGAAGCCTGGTGGGCTACAGTCTGTAGGGTTGCAAAGAGTTGGACACGACTGAGATAATGACACAGAGCCAAGATTAGACTTTAATTAAACTAAATACTGTTTCAGACTTGCTGCTTTCTCTTGTCAGTTGGAACAAACAAGCAATCAATTTAGTCTATATCAGGCATATATATATATATAGATACACATACATAGGTGTACCTATATATACCTATGTTATTTTCTTATACATTACATACTGATGAGCAGCCATAGTATTTGAAGACACTTCACTCTATTTCTGCATAATTCATAGTGAAAAACTAGTTAATATCTTTATTTAAATGCCTTAAGAGAAGTAGGATGAAACCCTATTAATGTGAATTTATTAATGTGGTTTATTGTTTTATGCAGAATTATGATGCTTTCTGTTTTACGGAACACAAAAACACCAGTGAAGTTCTGGTTTCTTAAAAATTATCTCTCACCAACATTTAAAGTAAGTACATTAATTTTTTATATAGAATGGTTAATATTTCAATAGTAAATTATTCATATCGTTGCAACATTTATGTAACATTTTTCTTTTCAGAATGTGTCTTTTGAAATGTATATTTACTCAAATTATATAATCAATTAAAACTTGGTATTCAATATTTTTTATCTGGCTTAAAAATTCTATGCAGCTTTTATTTAAAGCAGTGATTAAAAGGACAACAGGAGATGGTTTATTTTAAAGTAAACTCAAAATTAGGATTAGTGGATTTTCATGATAAAAGTTGGCAATGAAAAATATGTGCAGATTGTTAATTTTAAAAATTAGATTTTTGTTATAATTTTACAAAGAAAGGCAAGAACAGTAGTATCCAGAACATATGAAAACTGTACCACAGGAAATAGTTTGATAGAGCTGAGAAGAGTGAAGGCTCTGGTATCGTATGCAGTGTGTGGTTGCTGTGGTCCTGCAGGCACTACAGTTAGTGTCTGTGGCATTTTATGTTTAGAACGTCTGTTCCCCTTTGCTTAGCCTCACACTTTTGCCCTGTTTCTTCCTATTAATCAGATTCCTGGCAGGGTCTGTTTCAACGGCAGTTAAAGGAGTTCTCTTTCTAGACCCAAACCAGTGGTAAAAGCAGAAATAAAAACAGCCAATCATGCTTTTATTCCTTGATATTGCCAGGTACATTTCTGAGTACTTTACCTCCATTATTCAGTTGCTCTGCATAAAGTGCTATTCCCGGAAAAACCAAGACTCAGAAGTTATACAGCTGACTTGCACAGTTGGGACGTATCCAGGACCACCCCTAAGTTCAAGAACCCAGTAGGTCTCACAGAACTCAGAAAAGCAGTTACACTCAGAGTTACATAGTTCTTTACAGCAAAAAGATGCAGATTAAAATCAGCAAAGCAAAAAAACAGTAGGACAGAATCCAGGGGAGACCAGACCAAGCTTTCCTTTTCCTCTCGCAGTGGAGTTGTGTGCACAGAGCTTGCGTCTCCTAGTAGAACTGTGACAGCATACATGGAGTGTTGCTAATTAAAGAAGCCCATTCAGATCTCGTGTACAGGGTTTTTATTGGGGGTTGTGTTTTTAATCCTTGAAGTAAATAGTCATAAATCTCAGATATCAAGAATATAATTTATTATATATCAAGAATATATAATTTATCAGTTTATAATTCTGTGTGTGTGTGTGTGTGTATGTGTAACACCTTTCACATCTGTCTCTCTGATCAACCAGCATGTGGACATGTGCATGAAGTGTTTGATTCATAGGTGTTCCAAGATCTAGAGGCTTTCTTTTCTATCATTAAGTTTTTCAGGTCAGACATTAGTAGTAAAACTAGAGGAACAGTTATCTTAATTAATAAGCCTGCTAATTAATGTAGTGTACCTATTTTTTTAATGTCTTTAAAGGGCTTCCCTGGTGGCTCAGATAGTAAAAAATCTACCTGGAACTCAGGAGAACTGGGTTCAATCCCTGGGTCAGAAAGATACCCTGGAGAAGGGAATGGCTACCCTCTCCAGTATTCTTGCCTGGAGAATCCCATGGACAAAGAAGCCTGGCGGGCTACACACCCATGGGGTTTCAAAGAGTCAGACACAACTGAGTGACTAACAGTTTTTTTCACTTTTCATGTATACTTATATTTGTCAGCATCATCATATTTCTTATTAATAGATATAAGTTGTAGAAGACAACCATTTAAGACATTTTACCAATTCATTTGTAACGATTTGTAGTAAACTCTAACTTTTAAAATGTTAACATTTTTCTCTGAAACAAAAACTACTTTCTGTTCCTTAAACATATTCTTTGATTTGTATGTCTGTTTTAGGAAGTGATCCCACACATGGCTGAGGAGTATGGATTCCAATATGAACTAGTCCAGTATAGGTGGCCCCGGTGGCTTCATCAGCAGACAGAGAAACAGCGGATATTTGGGGTTATAAGATTCTTTTCCTTGATGTCCTTTTCCCTCTTGCGGTGGACAAAATCATTTTTGTTGATGCTGACCAGGTAACAAGATTAACTATTGTTTTTAAGAGTACTTTAACTTTTTTACACTTCTAAGTATAGGACACACTTTATGTTGCTGCTGTTTATTGCTATCTTTGTTGCCATGCTATATAAACATAAGACATAATTTTTATATATAAGCAAAGTATCTTTTCTAAAGATAATCTGCATTCCAGGCGAAAATCAAAAGTTTTGCCAGAAGTACCAGTTACTCCTTAAGACATGGCAATTTTTCCTCTGAGGTAGTTTTCTTTTTGTTGTTGTTAGTTAAAAATAAAACAAATACTTATATAAATCATCACAATCAAAGTAGCTATATGAATTCCTGTGGATATGAGCTGAAATTTGTTTATAAAGTAAACTGCTGCTTCTTGCTGAAAATGTTAGCAATTATACACACTCACCTCTCCTTTTTCCCCCTTCAGCAACATTCCTTGGTAATTACCAATAACCAAATCCCATTAGTCTGCCACTTTAAAAAAGCCTAATTTGGCCAAAAAAAATTATAGTCCTCAGCTTTCAACAGAAATTTTTATGATTTTTACCCTTCCCTCCTTACCTGCCTTTGTAATCGTTATGGTAAAAAAAATAATAATAAGTACTTTTAAAATACACAGAATTTTTCTTAAAGCCTTTAAAAATATACAGAATTTCTAAAACAATAATATGTAAATATGAGTGTTATTTAAGTTAAATTCACAAGTCAGTAAATTATTTAGTACTAAAGTATATTTTCAAATCCTATTTTATAATATACTTCTATATTATATCTATGTATTCTAAATCCTTTGTATTATTTTCCAAATTGATAAATGTGAATAATTAAAAACTAAGAAAGTAGGAAAAAAATGTAATGAAGTATTTTCAAACATACTAACATAAAATTGATTTCTCTTTCTCATTATATATGCAGTAATATTTTTCTAGCAGGCTAGAGTCTATACAGAATCAAACATGTTAATATTACTTCATTGAAGCCATTGAGAATAATCAGAAGATTTTTCTTTATGATTCAAACTAACATTTTACAATATATTTACAGTAATAGATATATACCATAAAAATTGTTTTGAATTATTAATCTATACCTTGAGAAATTAAGAGTCGTATACTTATATATTTAATTCCTTACCAAATATGTTTTCTTCAGAGTACCTTGATTATGAATCAAAACCACAATGAGATATCACCTCACACATATCAGAATGGCTATCATCAAAAAGCACAAATAACAAATAGTGGTGAGGATGTGGAGAAAAGGGAACCCTCCTACACTGTTGGTGGGAATGTAAATTGGTATAGCCACTGTGGAAAATAGTATGGAGGTTCCTCAAAAAACTTTCTATGGAACAACCATGTGACCCAGCAATCCCAGTCCTGGGTATATAGCTGAAAGAAACAAAAACACTAATTCAAAAAGACATATATACCCCAATGTTCATAGCAGCATTATTTAAAATTGCCAAGATATGAAAGCAATCTAAGTATCCATCAACAGATGAATGAATACAGAATGTGATACATATTACTGCTCAGCCATAAAAAAAAGAATGGAATGTTGCCATTTGCAGCAACATGGATTGATTTGGAGGGCATTATGCCCAGTGAAATAATTCCGACAGAGAAACACAGATATGGTATGATATCACTCATATGTGGCATCTAAAAAGTGCAACAAACCAGTGAATAAAACAGAAAGCAGACTCATAGAGAACAAAGTAGTGGTTACCAGTGGTGAGAGGGAAGAAAGGAAAGGCAAATTTATGGGTAGGAGATTAAAAGGTACAAGCTATTAGGTATAAAATAAGCTACAAGAATATATTGTACAACATGAGGGATATAACCAATATTTTATAACAACTATAAATGAAATAAAACCTTTAATAAATGTGAGTCACTATCATATACCTGTGACTTATATACTATTATATATCAACTGTACTTCAGTTTTAAAATGTCTTGATAAAGATGTAACAAACTATTCTTATTAATGAGTAAAACTACTAACATACAGACTAGGTATGTAAATTTTAGGTTTCTTTTAACCCGTGAGGACAAGGGGGTGAAATAGAAACTTGGTAAACTCGTGCTGGATGAAAGAACTGTGAGGAAAACTCAGTTCTCTGTCTTTTCTACAAGATAATAATTTGAGAGTCACATTAAAAGGGCTTCTATTATTTTATCATCTTCATCAGAGAAACTGTTCTGTTATTTAGATTGTGAGACATGACCTGAAAGAACTTCGAGATTTTGACCTGGGTGGAGCTCCTTATGGGTACACTCCCTTCTGTGATAGCCGCACAGAAATGGATGGATATCGCTTCTGGAAAACAGGCTACTGGGCATCACATCTTCTAAGAAGGAAATACCATATCAGGTAAGAAAATTCATACTCTTATCTTTGAGGTAATAACTTTTTGAATCACAAGGATCAGTCTTCTTTGAAATTATAAAATAACAGCAACCAATTATATAGTGCTTATTACATGCCAGTCATTCTTACAAGATTTAACATCTATTAGCTCATAAAATCTCTATGACAGCCTTTTGATACTGTTATCATCTCTATTTTATAGATGTGAAAACTGAGACATACAGCATTTTTGTACCTTGTCCATGCTTACACTGCTAGTCCAAAGCTGAGCCAGGAGCTAAACCCAAGTAACCTGACTCTACTGTCTGTTCCTAACTACTGCAGAAGATTTAAACCTTGTTTATCACGTAACAGAATGAAGATACTGTCTTCAAAGCTGATATTATGGGGACTTCCCTGGTAGTCCAGTGGTTCAGACTCCACACTTCCAATGCAGGGGGCCTAGGTTCAATCTCTGTTACAGGAACTAGATCCCACATGCCACATCTGAGACCTAGCACAGCCAAATAAAATTTTTTTAATTGAAAAAAAAAAGCTATTACTGTTTTGTTGGGCCATAAGTTTCAGGAGATCTTAGAAAAACTTGGCGGTGACTCTAAGTAGATGTGGATCTAACAGCTTCAAATCAAACCTCAAATTCCTTGGAAATAGTATTAGACATGAGGAGAAAATTATGAAATGATTCATTGTTGTTAGACCCAAGGATATCTAAAGTTGATACCATCACTGTAAATAGACACTGCTACTGCTAAGTCACTTTAGTCATGTCCAACTCTGTGCGACCCCATAGATGGCAGCCCACCAGGCTCCCCTGTCCCTGGGATTCTCCAGGCAAGAACACTGGATTGGGTTGTCATTTCCTTCTCCAATGCATTACTTTTGCCGACTAAGGTCTGTCTAGTCAAGGCTATGGTTTTTCCAGTAGTCATATATGGATGTGAGAGTTGGACTGTGAAGAAGGCTGAGCACTGAAGAATTGATGCTTTTGAACTGTGGTGTTGGAGAAGACTCTTGAGAGTCCCTTGGACTGCAAGGAGATCCAACCAGTCCATTCTGAAGGAGATCAACCCTGGGATTTCTTTGAAAGGAATGATGCTAAAGCTGAAACTCCAGTACTTTGGCCACCTCATGTGAAGAGTTGACTCATTGGAAAAGACTTTGATGCTGGGAGGGATTGGGGGCAGGAGAAGAAGGGGAAGACCAAGGATGAGATGGCTGGATGGCATCACTGACTCGATGGATGTGAGTCTGAGTGAACTCCGGGAATTAGTGATGGACAGGGAGGCCTGACGTGCTGCGATTCATGGGGTCGCAAAGAGTCTGACACGACTGAGTGACTGAACTGAACTGAATGCATGAAAGTGAAAAGTGAAAGGGAAGTTGCTCAGTCGTGTCCGACCCTTAGCATGGACTGCAGCCTACCAGGCTCCTCCATCCATGGGATTTTCCAGGCAAGAGTACTGGAATGGGGTGCCATTGCCTTCTCTTAAATAGACACTGCTGCTGCTGCTAAGTCACTTCAGTCGTGTCCGACTCTGTGTGACCCCATAGACAGCAGCCCACCAGGCTCCCCCGTCCCTGGGATTCTCCAGGCAAGAACACTGGAGTGGGTTGCCGTTTCCTTCTCCAATGCTGAAAGTGAAGTGAAGTGAGTCGCTTAGTCGTGTCCGACCCTCAGCAACCCCATGGACTGCAACCTTCCAGGCTCCTCCGTCCATGGGATTTTCCAGGCAGGAGTACTGGAGTGGGATGCCATTGCCTTCTCCACTAGAGGAAAGTAAATATACATAAACAACACTGGCTGTCAAGGAGTATACATTTCTTGCAGTGCCTTATACGTGGTGGATCTCAAGAAGTTCAGGAGAATTGCTGCAGGTGACAGGCTCCGGGGCCAGTACCAAACTCTCAGTCAAGATCCAAACAGTCTTTCAAACCTAGATCAGGTAAGTGAAATATTTATGGAATAATTTTCAGTACACATAGACTGCTATAACCCCCTGCTTATAAACATCAAAATCTTGTATTTTCAACCTTTCTTCCCTGTATACAATTTTGTACATAGTTTTTCACTTTAAGCCCAGCATTGTCAGAACTAAAGTGTTTGATCTTGACTTTTCCATCCTTAAACCTTTTTCCACTGTGTGTCCTAACTATGTTACCTGTCTTTTTCTCACTTGCTTCCATCATCATTTAAACGTATCTGTCTCCCTCCCTCACTCTTCCCCTTTCTCTTCCTTTCTCTCTTTCTCTCTGATCTTTAAGATGAATTCCCTTCATCCTTTGCCCTCCCTGGATACTTCCTTACATTTTGTTTTTCCTCACAGATGAATACTTTTTTCCCAAGTCCTCTTATTTCCTCACTATGGTACCCTTAAATTCCTCAGAAGGAAATAGCAACACACTCCAGCATTCTTGCCTGGGAAATCCCATGGACAGAGGAGCCTGGCAGGCTACAGTCTATGGGGTCACAAAAGAGTCAGACACGACTTAGCGACTAAACAACAACAACAAAAAGACCCTGCAGTCCTTAGTTTCCACTATTCCTTCTTTCCAGTGAATAACAAATATAAGTTCTTATTAGAACCATACAGATTTGTTCATTCATTCAGCAAGTATCTGTTAAATACTTATAATGTGTCAGATACTCTCCTAAGCCTGGGACATCAGAAAACAAAGCAGAGATCCTTAGCTCTTGGTGCTTTCATTCTAGTGGTAAAATAACCAAATAAATCAGTGAACAGTATTTAAAGGTAAGGAGTACTTCAGAGACAGAGTGAAAACAGGAAAACATGATAAGAGTTCAGAATGGTGAACAGGGGTTAGCGTTTGCTCTTGTAAATTGAGTGGCCATAGAACTATATAAAGGTGACATTCCAATGGAGGCTTAAGAGCTGACTGTGCAGATACTGGTGAGAATTCCAAACAAAGACTATCGAATACAAAGGTCCCAAGGTGAGAGTGGGCCTTACATGTTTGAGGAATAGTATAGACGGGGAGAAAATAGTCTGATATAAGGGAAGAGAGGTAACAGAGGGTCTAGATAACACAGAAACTTGAGGCCCTTTGTTTAAAAGTCAAGGTGGTGAAGTCGCTCAGTCGTGTCCGACTCTTTGCGACCCTGTGGACTGTAATGTACTAGGCTTCTCTGTCCATGGGATTCTCCAGGCAAGAATACTGGAGTGGATTGCCATTTCCTTCTCGAGGGGATCTTCCCAACCCAGGGATCAAACCCGGGTCTCCCACATTGGAGGCAGACGCCTTAACATCTGAGTTCAAAATACTAATGACTGATTCAAGACCACAGTGATTGAAGGGCCGATTTAAAAAAAAAAATCATTTTTGAAAGTTGAGAGAACTCACCATATGTATGTGTACAAATACAAGGTAGTGTCTGCAATATTGCCAGTTGCTGCTAAGTCACTTCAGTCGTGTCTGACTCTGTGCGACCCCATAGACGGCAGCCCACTAGGCTCCCCCATCCCTGGGATTCTCCAGGTAAGAACACTGGAGTGGGTTGCCATTTCCTTCTCCAATGCATGAAAGTGAAAAGTGAAAGTGAAGTCGCACAGTCGTGTCCGACTCTTAGCGACCCCATGGACTGCAGCCTACCAGGCTTCTCCGTCCATAGGATTTTCCAGGCAAGAGTACCGGAGTGGGGTGCCATTGCCTTCTCCAAAATTGCCAGTTAGTTAAAAAAAAAATGTTGAGTCCACAGTAAACCCCAGTGACATTCCAGATTTAGATTATGAATACCATATTTTTATAATTCAGTCATTTCCCTGGTGTGTTAATCATAAGGAACCCTATCTGCCTGTGGATAACTGAAGAAAAAACCAGTTTTTCAAACAAACCAGCAAGCATTTGAGGAACTCTCCCAGAACAGCATCACTATATTTGGGGAATAGTTGTCCTTTCTCTGATATATTTGACTCCTGTTCCTGCCAGTCCAGTAAAGCTTCTCTCTAAAGTCAGAGTAATATCTTCTTATCCAGTGAACACTTTTTGCTTATTTACCTTCTTTGCAACACAGATGTTTTCCTCACCTTTCTTGAAACTCCCTTGGCTTTCATAATACCAAATCTTCCTGCTTCTTCTCTGATGTCCATGATTTTCCCACTGCAATTTATTTTAGAGCTACTCTTTTTCTGCCTCTTATTTAAATGTTGCTATCCTCTAAATTTCTGCTCGTGGCTCACTTCTCTTTCTGTTCTCACTCTATTAGCATTCCTACAAACACTCAGGGCTTTAATTCCCAGCTTTTCTATCAAGAATTCCCAAATCTTTGTCTCTTCTCTCACCTCTGAATGCCTAACTCGTGTGTTAAATCTATTGAAATAGACACAGTAATGCCCAGAACATTTCTGAAATTAAAAATCAAAATTCGAGCTACATTTCTCTTCCACTATTCCCTACATCAGCAGATACTATTCAGCTGCCTGTTACAGGTTAGGTTATCCAGGAAACAAACTGACTCTAAATTAGCTTGCAGGAAGTTTATTAGGATGTGCTTTCAGGACCAATAGCTGTTAGAGAAAGGAAGCAGAATTGGGCAAATTCTACAAATTCAACAAAGGCCTCAGACAACCCATACAGGGGGCTCTAAAGCTGATATGGCCTTTCTTGATTGTCACAGTTTGCTCAGACGGCCTGGTTCTTTGTTCCTTCACCTCGATTCCTTGAACCTAGTGATATGACCCAGGCCTCCCAGAGTTATGAGGATAAAGCACAGCTTCCCCAGGAAGCTCACTGGGAGGGATAAGCAGGGTCACTTCTACTTTGCCCCCTTAGACCCATGTCCTTGCCTTTCTGGGCCCCTGACCAATCAACCAAGCCATTCACC
Organism: Aepyceros melampus; assembly: GCA_006408695.1. Taxonomy (NCBI): domain Eukaryota; kingdom Metazoa; phylum Chordata; class Mammalia; order Artiodactyla; family Bovidae; genus Aepyceros; species Aepyceros melampus. The sequence goes on from SJXQ01001258.1 coordinate 203,113, forward strand.
ATTTCATCTGAATTTATATTTTTTAGCCTTAGGCTACTTCTCTTCTATATACAAAGTAAATGATAAGTTACATCACCTGAAGTAGTTAAAATAGTTCTTAGAAAAGCAGTAGCACGAAGTACTGTATTGAAAAGAAAAAGGGTCTCAAATAACCTCAGCTTCTACCTAGAAACTAGGGGGGAAAAGCAAATTTTAAACCAGAGTAAATAGAAAAGAGGGAAATTAATGAGTGGAATGGAATCAATGAAATGAAAAAATGGAAATTATGTGTTTCAGTAGGTTTTCTTAAGAATAAAAGCTAGTTTTTTGATAAAATTAGCAAAATTCAAACCACTAGCCAGACTGATCACGAAAAAGATAAAAGACACAAATTACTAATATAATATAGAAATGAGAGACATGATAGCACAATATCTATAGATACTTAAAGAATAATGAGAAACTATTATGAACAACTTCGATGAAATGGACAAATTACATAAAAGACAAACTATCAAAATGCACTCAGAATGAAATAGATAACCTGAAGAGCACTGTATCTATTGAAGAAATTGAATTTAGCACAACTTTCCAGGCCCAGATAGCTTCTAATTTCTACCAGACTTACATGAAATTCTACCCAGTATTAAAGAAAGAAAGAGTATCAGTTCTCCACACACTCTTGAGAAAATTGACATGCCATTACGCTTGCATGTTCTGTTGTTAGAAGGAAGTCAGTGGGTCCAGCCACACTTGAGGAGGAATACTTGCACAAGAGAATGAGTACTGTGAGGCAAGGATCACTGGGGCCATGTCAGAAGCTTCCTGCCACAAATCCAGATATCTGTCAAAAGCAGATTGAATAAAAAAGATTTTACTTAATGGTAAAAAGGTATATTTACGAACGGTAAAAAGGGTGGAATTATTCATCATACACATAACAACTTTGATGAATCTAAAAATTATGCTGATCTAATTAAACAAGCTAGGCCAAAAATATACATATTGTGTCATTCTGTTTATATAAAATTCTAGAAAATGTAAGCCAATCCACTTAGACAAAAAGCAGTTCATGTTTGCCCAAGAACTGGCTTAGGTGTATGTAGAAAGGACAGCCCAGAAGGATTGCAAAAAGGCACAAGAAAGCTTGAGGGTTATGTTTATATTCAATGAGCTTGATTGTGGTCATAGTGTCACAGAATATTTAATATGTGAAACTTATCAAATCGTACCCTTTAAATATGTACAGTGAGTGGACTGACATAAGGTTAGACATATAAATCAATGGTATAGAATTGAGAGTCCAGAAATAAATTGAGAGTCCATGCACCTATGCTAACTAGATTTTTGACAAGCATGCCAGGATAATTTAATGGAGAAACAATAGTTTTTTTCAACAAAGGTGCTAGAACAATAAGATGTATACCTGCAAAGAATGAATTGGACCCTTTCCTAACACCATATACAAAAACTTAACTCAGAATGGATCAAATGCCTGAATGTGAGAGGATAAAGTGTAAAACTCTTCCAAAGTATTGACATAAATCTTTGTAACTTTGGATTAGGCAGTGGTTTCTTAGATATGAAACAAGAATAAGCAACTAAAGAAAAAACAGATAGGACTGCATCAAATTAGAAACTTTGTTCATGAAAGAACACAAAGTGAAAAAGACAACCCACAGAATGGGAGAAAATACTTGAAAATCATATATCTGATAAGGGACAGGTATCCAGAAGATATAAAGGATTCATAATTTAATAACAAAAAGACAATGAATTTTTTAAATGCTCAAAGGATGCAAATGGATATTTTTCCACAGAAGGTGCCCAAGTGGCCAGTAAGTGCATGAAAAGGTGCTCAGCGTCATTGGTCACTAGGTACTCCATTAAAACTGCAAGATCCTACATCATACTCTCTGGACTGCTGTAATAAACAGATGGTCCATAGAAGCACTGGCAAGGATATGGAGAAACTGGAACCGTCGTACACTGCTGATGAGAATGCAGAATAGTGTAGTGTATGTGTCTGTGTGTTTTGCTAGCCATGTTTAGTTGGATGGGAGCAGGTCAGAGTTTGGTTTTAACCAGAACTATTTTGCCAGACATATCCAACTAAATGAGAGAAGGATAAGGCAGTTGAGAATCTATTCAAGGGATTAAATATAATGGTTAACCATGGAAATTGAAAAAGGAGAGTGAAGACATCAAGGATAAATGACAGTGAAACAGTGGTGCGATCAGGTTCCAAAGAGGATCGAAGGATATTGATGTCTGAGTACTTGATGGAATAAGCTGAAAATCTAGAGGTAGTCAGAGAGTGGGAGTATGATGGGAGAAAGTGGCTGAGATAAGATGACAGACCCGGTTATTTAAGGATTTAAAGAATGGATTTCCAGGAAAAGGGGGTTCAAAGAAGGAATAGTCAAACTTTTTTTTTTGATAAGACTTTTTTTAGAGTAGTGTTAGATTTACAGGGAAAAGAAAATGAGTAGAAAATACAAAGAATTCTCATATTTCTGGGCTCTATTCTGTTCCATTGCTGTGTTTGTCTATTCTTTTACAAATCTCCATGTTTTAATTATTAGAGAATTTATATGAAGATTTTCAAATTGAGTATTATCATCCTGTTTGTTATTCTTCAACCCTGGGTTGGCTATTCTGGGTCTTCTATGTAAACTTTAGAATCAGTTGATATCCACAAAATAACTTTCTGGGACTTTGATTAGGATTGTGTTGAATTTATAAATTGAGTTGGAAAGAACTGACATCATACCAATATTGAGTCTTTCTATCTTTGAACATGAAATACCTCTCCATCTATCTAGATGACCCTAAGTTTCTTTCATCAGAATTTTAGTTTTCCTTATATAGAGAAACATTCTTTTAGATTTTTACCTAGGTTTGTTTGGTGGGGTTTCGGGGTGGGGGGTGGATTGTGCTAATGTAATGATAGTATGCTTTCAATTTTAAATTCCACTTGTTCATTGCTGGTATATAGCACTTGACTTTCTGTATATTAACCTTGTATCCTGAAACCTTGTTATAATTGCTTATTCATTGCAGGAGTTTGTTATTGATTCTTAGGATTTTCTGCATAAATAATCTTGTCATCGTCAAAGACAGTTTTATTGCTTCCTTTCCAATCTGTATACTGGTTTATATTTCCTTTTCCTATCATGTTGCATTGGCTAGGACTTTCAGTATTACGATTAATAGGAGTGCTGTGAGAAGAATCCTAAAATTATGAATCTTGGACCTTAGATGGGACATCCAACACACATACCCCTGGTGCCCTCTGGGAGAGAAAGGAAACATGCCCTTTGCTCCGGAATGCAGATACTCTCTGAGGACACATAGGGACGGGCTCAACAACCCTTGACATGTAAACTGATACCTCTGCGAAAAGGGTCTCTTGATGTCTCCAGAGATCTGTCTTTAACTTACTAGGTTCATTTGCCATTTAAACATCCTTTTACCCGGGTGCCAGCAGTCTTTGCTTAGAAAGCTGTGAGTGTGCAGGAGTTTCCTGATAGGGAACTGAAAGGTCACCTCAGAATCTGGAGAGTGTGGTGGTGACCACATAGCCAGTAAGATACGGTGTAAGTGATTAATCCTGGTGTTTCAAGGCAGTTGGAGGTAGAAAGGGAATTGCAAAGGTATGTTCTGGGCCCTCCTCTTCACCCCCAGTGCAGGAGTAAAGTCGAGGGCAGGTGTGTGCTTCCTTCCAGTACACAGGTTCATTCATGATATGAGACCATTGGGTAAGTATTTAAAGCTTAAAAATATGACCATATCTCAGATTTGGGTATGTTTTATAGAATCCATTTATAATCTAAATGACAGCTTCAGCTTCTTCCACTCTGACTCTAATTTAAATTCCTCTGTGTTGAAATCATTCTTTTTCTAATAGGATCTTCCCAATAATATGATTTACCAAGTTGCCATCAAGTCTCTTCCCCAAGAATGGTGTGGTGTGAAACCTGGTGTGATGATGAATCCAAGCAAAGAGCCAAAACAATTGATCTGGTGAGTGTTTGCATTTTCCTTTGTATAAGCAGATATGAAAATGTTCCAATAGAAGTATTTTCTGTTTTACAAATGGCATGGCACCTTGTGGCTCAGTCTGTAATTTACTGTTTATTTACCTACGTTGGCAGGTATAGGGCTGTATCGGGGGCTCCCAGGACCACCCCAGGTTTGATGATTCAATAGGAGGACCCTTAGGACTCAGAATATCTCATGGCTATGGAAATATTACAGTGAGAGAATACAAAGTGAAATCAGCAGAAGGAAAAGGCATGTGGGGTGAAGTTCAGAGAAAACCAGATCCAAGCCTCCATGAGTCCTCTCCCTGTGAAGTTACCTCATTCCTTAAGCTCCAACAAGTACACCACCACATGTGAAATGTGGTCTATCAGGGAAGCTTACCAGAAATCCAGTGTCTGGAATTCTTATTGGAGGCTGGTCATGTAAGCAACCCCTCAGCCTGGCACGTGCCAAAATTCCCCATATCTAGAAGAAGGGCAGGTAGTCAGCATAAATTACAAGTTTGCACAGTTTAGGCACAGTGAGCTGTTCTTATCAGGGAATGGTGGGAACACACCTGAAACCCAAATTCCCAGAAGCCAGCCAAGGGCCAGCCTTGTAAGCACAGGCCTCTCAGAACAGCAATCTGTGTGTTAATAGTAGCCTGCTGTGTTAATGCTTTTCTGCACAAGGCCTTTTCAAAGAAAGGCCATCAACTGGCTGAAATGTCATAAACTAAACATAAGATGATGAGTTATCATCTTAACATAGCATCAGTTTAGTTCTTATGCCAGTAATTTCCCCAAATAAAGACAGCCAGAATAATTCCGGCTACTTAAATTATCCTATACGTCTTTTTATTCATTATTTTCGAGAAATTTTTTCTCAGATTTTCATTGTAAGCAGTTTATGCTACACAGTTTAAATCTAGACATGAAATATTTTAAACTAGTTGATTTATTGTCATATGTAGACATTATATTCCAATACTGTATATTTTCTCTAGTAGTACAAAATATTATCATTTTTTTCCTGACCATATTTTTATGTGGTGATATAAGTTTAGAATAATTGTGTACAAGATCTTCTTTGAAGAACAAACTGTCAAAATATTAGACCTCATAGTTTTTAACAAAATAAGACTGGTTAGTAAAATACAGGGATGTTTTTCCAGGTATGTATAGAAAATAGCATGCCAAAATAGAATTAGATTGCAATCATAGGTGATAGAATGTAGCAGAAACAAGTGGTCATCGGTCAGAAAAAAAAACAAGGGAAATTTCTAAAGAGTGGTTAAGGACATTACAGTGTTAAGGTTGTGTTGTATAAGAATGTGCCTCATCCGTTAGTTGACATAAGTCTCCTTGGGATTTTTAGTACTTAGATTAACATAAGCTACTCTAGCAAATGCCCAGATTTCTATGGTTTCACATACACCCAGGCTCAAGTGGGTGTCCTGTCAGTGAGTGGCTTCCCTGTACATGATGACTCAGGGACCAGTCTCCGTCCATCCTGGGACTTCTTCATCCTCCAGGGTCCTGTCATCATCTATTTGTCCATCTGAAGCCGATCCATCCAGTATGGCAGCCAGCTCCCTCAGGCAGCCATAAAGTACTTAAAATGTTGCCAGTCTAAATTGAGGTGTGGTCTGAGGTGTGCTCTAAGGTATAAAACACATCAGATTTTGAAGTCTCAATAAAAATGTAAAAATATTTCATTACTAATTTTTATATTGATTACATTTTGACTAGATAACATTTTGGATATACAGTGTTAAAATTTATTCCACCTGTTCCTCTTACATTTTTTTAATGTGGCTGTTAGAAAATGTAAAACTGCATTTGTGGCTTCCGTCGTATTTCTGTTGGGTAGTGTTGATCTGGAGGGTAAGAAGAAAGCAGAGTGGAGGATCCTGACCCTAAAGGCCTTGGCCTCGTGGTGGCAGTTGGTCGTGTGTCCACATCCAGTTATAAGAAGAGCTGAGGACATCATTCCTGGATGGGCAGCCACTTCCTAGCAGTAGGTCTACTGAGAAAATGGATGGGTGGCATAGATTTTGGTGGACAACATCATCTCTTCCACAGAAACATTTAAAATAAAAAAGAACATGCTGTTTTTGGTCATCTTAGGGGAAAGGTTAAAAAGGAAAGTCAGGAAATGGCCTAATGGAGAGGAAAAAGCACTATTGACCTTCGGAACCATAGTTCTCTGTTGTGAGGGCCGACTTGTGCATTATAGGATGTTTAGCAGCATCCCTGGTCTCTACCCACTAGATGGCGATAGTGCCCCCCAGCCCCCAGTTACAGCAATCGGGTACCTCCAGACCTGGCCACAGCTCCCCTGTGGGACATGATTGCCCCACTGAAGCACTGCTGATAGATTATGCTTCCCAATGGCTTAGCAGGTGAAGAATTGACAATTGTAGCATAAGCTAAGGAAAAAATAGTACTTTGTCTTTTGTTTCTGACACAATTAGAAAATCTGTTATCTTGTTTATAGAATACATTATCTGTAAAGTTAATTTCTACAGAGAAGTTCCTGTTACCTACTTACTTCAGAAATAATTACTGTAGGAAAAAAATCCACAATGGAATGAACTGGAAATATTTGATGAGGAAAGGATTAAGATACCAGGCTTATGGCTCATAAATAAGCTTTCTCATAAGGCATGAAAAATGAAGTAGGTTGGGGCTACCATGAGAAAGTGCCATGTAGAAGTAAACTTCAGGACGCATGCTCTATCAGTGTGCTTTGTGAAGACCAGACTGGATGCCTGTGCAGCTCTGTGAAGTTTATGCTCCTCCTGTAACCTCTCTTTCTGTTGCTCAAGCCAAAGACACTAGGGTCATACTTGATGCCTCCCTTTCCTCACAGTTCACACCCAGCCCACTAGCACTAGTCCTGTCAGCTGAATCTTCACATACATCCAGAGTCAGACCCTCCTTAAACTCTGCCTTTGCTTTTTGCCTTTTAAACTTAATTTCCCAAGAAACTTTATAGTAGAAGCATTGCTAATTAAAATTGATCAGGTATTAGAGGAGCCTTGGAGATAACCGTGTTCTAATTTCCTCCTTTGCAAATGAAAAGACAGGTTCTGCCACTGGTGCCCACATATGCACACGCACAGTTTGGTGATGTTTACAGGTCTCCTTGCTAGTTTACGTGGGACTGTTCAAGTCTAAATGCCAGTAAGAATTGGAACCAAGAGGACTGAGGATCCCTGTCCATTGTTTTTCCACTGTGCCTCTTAAACAGACTACTTAAATATTCTTAAGGCATGGAGATTTATAGGCTACTCTGAATTTCACAACTATCAGTATTTTGCCAAATGAATTCCAGTTAACTGATTTTAATATCACAGCTGGTAATCAAAACAGAGGCATAGGAAAGAGGACAAATGCTTCTGCCAGAGAAACTCTAGACATTTCTAAAGGCTGACAGTTTTACATATGGGAAACAAAGTATGTAAAACCAGGTTTTAGTCCAAAGAAAAGGCAAGAAAATATTTATTAATATAGTCTGTTGTGCTCTTTTAGAGAATGGTCATATAATTGGCTCCTTTGTCCAAATATTTTATAGAATTGTTTGACAGACTTCTTAGGAACCATCAGAAAATCTTCAAATTTTTGTTTAAACTTCTGATTGAGTGTTTGCATTAAACACCACTTACATAAACTGCAATTTGTCATTTCCGTTGATCCTTTCTCTGTTAAACTAATTCTGATATTTAAATTTTCAGTGCAATAACCCCAAAACAAAAGAACCTAAACTAAAAGCTGCTGCCAGGATTGTCCCAGAATGGGTCGAGTATGATACTGAGATACGGCAACTGTTAGATCACCTTGAAAACAAGAAGAAAAATGCAGGTGAGTTGTTCTGCAGTTGTGTATGAAGCACATGTTGCACTAAGTGAAATTAGATTACAAAATCATTTCTTAATGGTTATCAAATGATTACATCAGAATTTCTTTACCGAAGTCTGTGACATGTTTACAGATTTTCTTTTTATGTAGACTAAGTTCACAAATTTAAACATGGACAGAGAATCTATTCCCCTATGGATATAGCTTCATATCATCACATAGATAAGCAGTATAGTATTAGTCTCCTGACCTAAGATAGAGGTTAAAAAAAAAAAAGTAAAACACTCTCTTTAAGATACACTGAATTTCCTAAATATGAAAGTCCAAGCCCCAAAGTTTAATAAAAGCCTTACACAGCCAAATAAAGTATTACCTCCTGTCTCCTTAATTAGTGACATACATAGTATATTTCCTTATAGAAAGCTGGTTGCTTATTCCAATAGCCTTAATCACAGACCAGAGAGTGGTTTGAATTAGTTTCCATTTCTTAGATTTAAAAAACTGAAATTACCTTAGCATTTTATCACCCTACATAAACCCTTAACACCAATAAATGTGTGTTGGATATTCTTTTAAAGCTGATATCAACTTCTTGAATTCCTTCATGATTCCCTTTCCTGATCAGTACCTGTCTTTATTATTATTTGCTCTTTTTAAAAGTAGTGTTGAGCTTCTGTTGTGTTCCAGTCAGTATGTTAAAGACTTTCACTGGTTAGACTAATTAATCCTCATAATAATTCTCTCCAGTAGTTCAGAATATAGTTCTTATTGTCCTCAACTTTACTTTTTAGGGAGGCTGAAATTATATATAAATTTCCTCACATAAGCATGAAATTGTGTTCTATATTGATTCTGTTTTCCTTACAAAATCAATGTGTGTTGTCGGGGAAGTTCAGCATTTTCAATCACCTGAGTATTTTTAATCTAATAATATAAAGGTGCCATTTCAATTCAGGAGAAAGATTATTATGTAAGTAGCGTAACTTTTCAAAGGGAGAGAAAGATAAGACAGAGGAAGGAGGGAGAGAAGAAACTAAAAAGGAAAGAAGAAAGGAAAACTCACATAATTACCTCACAATAAAATATAAATGCAGGAAACATTGGTGAAATGTTTCTCTTATCAAATTGGAAAGAGTTAAAGGATTAACAATACCCAGCACTAGCAAGAGTATTGACAAGTAAGCATGTAATACATATAGTAGCTGTATAAATTAAGGAAATTTTGTAATATACATAAAAATTCAAATACATGCCATTTGATCCATCAATTCATCAGAAACTTACATTTAAACAAAAATGTATGTGTGTATATGTATATGTTTGTCACAATGTTGTCTTTAATAATGACATAGAATCTGTCCAACAATAGAGGATTGATCGATTGCATAATTCCAGTGGAATTTAGTGGAGAAAGAAAGTCTGCCATCTGGAATTGTGGAACAGGATCCGTTTACATTGTGTTTTAGTTAATTTCTGCCTGGAAAATATCATTTTGAATTCTCACGTGTTCTTAAATCAGTTAAATGTGTAGCACATTGATGCAGAAGAAAAAAACATTTTGAACTCTTAAGTCTTCACTGGTATTGTCTTTGATTCTCACAGTTATATAGTATTTATTCCTGCATTTGAATGCTCTGCCTGCCCATCTTAGACACAGACCACATATGTCTTCTGCTCTTTGTTGTTCCATTACATTAATGACAGCATACTTTGTACCTGGTGAGAAATCTATTTTTCACCATCAAGGTGCTGGGTTGTGGAGGTAACAAAAATGAATAAAGTATTGTTCTAATAGACTCATGGGAGCTCACTTGTAAAGTGGGTAAAAGGGCAAGTAGTTATGCTCCCATATGATTGATGCCATGGGCTTCCCTGGTGGCTCAGTTGGTAAAGAATCAGCCTGCAATGCGGCTGATCTGGGTTCGATCCCTGGGTCGGGAAAATCCCCTGGAGGAGGGCATAGCAACCCTCTCCAGTATTCTTTCCTGGAGAATCCCCATGGACAGAGGAGGCTGGCGGGCTACAGTCCACAGGGTCACAAAGTGTCGGACACAACTGAGCAATTTAAGCACAGCACAAGATACCATAATGTAGAAAGAGCTGTTCTCATTGTCACTTAATGAAGCGAGTAGGTACTAAACTAACAAACAGGAGGATCCTCACTGAGCACCTACACTTTATGTTAATTCATGCCTTAGTGAGGTTTAAGCTATTTGATATTTAAGATTTCAAGAGCTAAATATACTTTCCTCCCCTACAGTTTTGACACATGATGAACTCTAGCACTGGCTTGTGTAAGAAGATGAGAAAGTGTGACAAGAAATCTGCCACCTGCTGGGGAAACGTGGAACTACTTCCAAGACTTGTCAAAGTTTCATTAAGGATCAGTGACATATTCTTGGATTTAAATTATATTAATTATTTAAAAGTAACATGTATTTAATGTATTGAATAAATTTAAATTATATACTGTAAGAAATGACCATTGAGTGTTTAAAATTAGATGGTCCCTCTTTCCTGATTGCATAAAACACTGGTTTTTCATCCGTTAAAGTGATAGTTTTGCCAGATAACCAGGTTGAACATATCTGACTAACTGGTCTTCATGGGAATTTACCAAACCATCTACATCTTTGAATATTCCAGCTGTATTTATTTATATATTTATTTATTCAAAAGATGCATTTAACTTCAAGAGACCTATTTTGTGTTTTTTCTTCTGAGAAAGAAGGAGGACTTATGGTTATCTCTGAATGGTATTTTTAAAAATTAAGCCCATTTGTACCTTAACTGTTTGTTTTAAAATGAAAGTAGTGCCACACTGTAACCACTATTTATCTTAAACCATATGATGTTTTAATCCTATGCTATTTTTTTTTACTGTTTCTAATTTTTATTTTTATAAAATTATATTCATGGACTTATGGGATACGTATGTATTCTTTTTTAAAAAGAACTGGTTAGTTTTATAGAAACTAAGTTAAGAATATAAACAGCTTTTCTCTTTTATATTAGATGAATAGGAATAGTAAATGTTAAAAAAACTGTCCAGCTACTCTAGAATCATAGGATCTTGGGACAGGAGAAGACCTATGTCATTTTGGACCCTGTCTTCTGAAGAAGCTGATTCACTGGGGCTGAGGTGAGTGTGGGAAATCATGATTGTGGGAAATCATGATTGTTCCAGATGACCCTGTTGATAAGTGAGGTTTGAGAAAGTTAATAGAGTTTAGCTCTAGCCAGTGTACCAGCCCCCCAAGACCCTGCCAGATGGAGCCTCATGCCATCTTGGAAGCTTCCAGGGCCATATTGGACTGTCTGCTCCTAGAGCTGGACTGCTCTGTCTTTGGACAGTTCTGTGCAGAGTTCCATGGTGAGCCAGAAGCTGTCTACCATGGGTCTGTGCTTATTCCTCTGAACTCTTCTGAACAAATCTACCCTTCTCTATTGGATAACCATCCATAGAGTATTTGAAAATAACTGCTCAGCTCCTCATAGCTTCCTTCTTCCTGACAAGAGATCACAAGACCTCACTCCCTTTTCCAGTAACCACCCCCCCGCCTCGTTACTTGTTTGGGTTTTTCTGTGATGAAATGGAGTGCTCAAGTACAGGGAACAATGTAGCTCCTTGAAGGAGAGAATAGAATACTTCCAGGAAGCACCACAGGTCATCAGCGTGGAGTTACAGATAAAATTGGACTTTTCTGTATAAATATGTAGTTTGATAGAAATGGGAGCTGCCCAAAGAAATGGTTGCTTCTATGGGCCAGGCCCAGCCCCTGGGACACGACCAGACATGCAGTTGCTACTGCCCAGGAGAGGTGTCAGAAACCCAGATAAATAGCATTCAAGGCAACAGGTGTATGTCAAGTCAGACTATCTTCAGTCACTAAAGCGTGGCTAAGAGAATTTTCTTCTCTGAGATTCAGCAGCAAAGAAGATAGTAGCATTTAGTTTCCCCCTGGAACAGAAAGGACTATTCATCGAGGGGCTCTGACATCTGTCTCAGATCCCTGGTTCACAGTGCAATTGCTAAGTGTAACACAAAATATATCACTGCCCAGCCCCTCTTGCCCACTTCTGTTCAGTAGTAAGGGCGTCCAACCCTCTTCCAAGGGGCTTCCCTGGTGGGGCAGTGATAAAAAAAATCCACCTGCCAATGCAGGAGACCTGGGTTCAATCCCTGGGTTGGGAAGATCCCCTGGAGAAGGAAACAGCAATGCACTCTAGTATTCTTGCCTTAAGAATCCCACGGCAGTGGAGCCTGGTGGGCTACAGTCTTAGGGGCCACAAAGAGTTGAACACAACTTAGCAACTAAATAGCAACCACCCTCTTCCAAAGAATCAATTGATTTGTTAAGATCTTACTTTTGGTGGCAGAGTTAGGGAGTTGAGGCACAAAGGACCAGGACTCGGATTGATCCATGTTCAAAATACAGGCAACTTTGTGATGGCAGCACATGGTTAGGGGCACCCAACCCACCCTGTAACCACTCAAAAAATGAGTCTTGAAGTGTTAGGTAATGGGACAGCTGTTCCCCATTTTGCAGTTTATTAGCCCAGTATCAAATGTAAAATCCTAATTTCTGAGAAATTCTGGAGTGAGGTCTCTACTTAGAACCTGCTGTTAACAACTTTGATTATAGACTTCAGATTTGGAGAGGAATCTTGTCCCCTACAGTTCATAATTACTTGCATTTAAGTTACTTACTTCAGTCATGTGATCCTGCCCAACTGTATATAAGGTTTGTATCCTGTCTGATATGATTTCACTTTTTAAAAAAATTTATTTTTGGCTGTGCTGGGTCTTTGATGCTGTGTGCAGGCTTTCTCTAGTTGCAGCAAGTGGAGGCTACTCTCTATGTGCTTGGGCTTCTCCTTGTCGGGGCTTCTCTTGGGGAGCATGGGCTTCAGTAGTTGTAACGTGGTTTCATTTTAAAATCAAAGGTTTTGATTAAAGTCTGGATAACTTTTCATCCTTAAATTCTAAAAGACTGGCTCAAAACCAAAATGTTTAAATGGAGAAGGCCCCAGGTAACCTAATGTTCAATTTAAAATTGGGGGCAGAGTTAGAGAAAGAGTAATCTTGGTGCCAGTCTTGAGTAGGATGAATTGTGAAGTAGACATAACTGACCATACAGTGGAGTGTCTAGCCTCAGAGCATCGTGCTCAAACTCTCTTTTATACAAAAGTCAACAAACCCACCACTGGCATGTAGACTTTCCTTTGTTTTCCCACAGTCTGCTTCCACCAGAAAAATGTTTCCAGTTTTGTCCAAGGCCAGTAATCTAGGTCTTCCTAACCTGCACAAACCCAGCAAATTTTTAATGACCTGTTGTGTGACAGCTAACATGTCCTTTTGAAGTTACAAGTGTAAGTGGCATTAAATAAATATTCAAATGAAAATGCTAGAAAGGGAAAGCATCAGAAGGCTTGACATTTAGGATGCAACATGCAGGAGGAGGAAGCACAAGCCAGGCAGAGCCAGCATGGAGGTAGGTTTCTTCCTTTGAGGACAAGGAAGACGGTGTGGGGGGCTGGAGCCTGACGCACAAGGTCACACGGCGGGGGGGGGGGTGTTGTAAAGCACGTGGAGAGCCTTGGTGACTCTTTCCTGACGTGCAGTGAAGAGCTCTCACACTCCTCAGTATTAATCCAGAATCTCTCAAGGGGCATTTTTATGCCTGCATGTTTCCTGATACTACATTTATTCATAACATCTGTCCTTACTATATTGGGGAAGAACTCTTGGATAAGAACAGATAAGACATATGGGATCTGAAGATGCCATTTTTCTTCATTGCACAGTGTCCAAAACAAACTTCCCCGGCCTAAGACCATATGGTACAGGCGCTCCCTGCATGTGGACCCACCAGGAGGAAGAGAAGCTAGTTTGCCCTAAAACTGTACAACTGTGGAATGAAGTCTTTCCACTTTTATGAGGTGTTTGTAACCCGAGGTAACAAAAGCATAAACACTGCAGGAAATACAACATTGCAACAGGTGGTATATATGAAGAAGTATTAATAAAACCCTAAAAAACTGTAATAATGTTGAAAGGTTGTTAGAAGAGTTACCCTTTGCTATCTTTAAAGACTCACACCAGAGAGAAAAATCACATCCGTTTAGGAAGACCAGTCTTTAAAAATAAAAAAACACCCTTCACACAGATACACACATACATACAAATGAGACACTGTGCTTATAGAAATCTCCTGGAATAGCAGGGAAGTATGCAAAGAACACAAGCTTAAATCCCCTAAGAAATGCTGCAAGCAGTGCTTTCTTCCTCGTGCTTTTAACAACGTATAACTCCAGCTTCCTCAGGAAGACTTGGGAGCTCGCTTTGCCAGTGGCCTTCAAAATCTGGCAGCTTGGTCCCTGGAGACAGCTAAATCAGAGGCCGCGCTTCTCTCAGTAGACGGACCCTAGTGAAGGTTGGAAACGTGTTCTGAACAGGACCGCAACCTCAGAGTTGTCAGCTGGATGCCTTATTTTTTATTTTTGGCTCTGCTAGGCCTTCGTTGCTGCACAGGCTTTTTCTCTAGTTGTGGCAAGCAGGGGCTACTCTCTAGCTGCAGTGCATGGCTCTCTCATTGTGGTGGCTTTTCTTGTTGCAGGGCACAGGTTCTAGGGCACAAGGGCTTCAGCAGTTGCAGCACACGGACTTAGTTGCTCCTTGCCATGTGGAATCTTCCCTGACCAGGGATCGAACCCATATCTCCTGCACTGGTAGGTGGATTCTTTACCATTGAGCCAACAGGGAAGCCCTGGATGCCTCATTAGAAACTGAATCCTAGTATAAGGGAGTGACAGATAAATATGCTTCTCTTGCTTCTGTTGATGATCTCTTGATCCCAAGAAAGGATCGACTTGGTGGATATAAGTTTACAGGTTTCTAGGGTGTGACCTATATACCTTAAGATTAAAGTGACCTTTTTTTCTTTATAGATCATGAAGCCCTGCTTTGGGTGTGAAGGCAGGTGGGGGAGGGGGATCAGCTACTTTTGCAACAGGTGGTATATACGAAGAAGAAAGCAACTTTTATTTGCAGCTAGAAATTTGAGATAAGTGGCAGTGTCCACCCGACCCCCTTTCAGAACTTTAACAGAAATGTACATGTTCTGGTATGAAAGGGAAAGTCCTCAAAGCCAGCCTAAGAGTTAGATTTTAATAGTACTGAAAGTGACTGGTCACTCATTAAGGCCTTGCTGTCCTTGATTTTAATTATTTCACTTTTTGAGCTCTTCCTTCGGCTCATGACAAGCCAGAGCCCTTTGTCACCTCACTCACTGCTGACTATGTATAAAGCAAAATTGGAAATAGACTCTTCCAAAAGACTGAAGGCCAAAAGTACTCATTTGACCATAAATATTTTTATTAAATGTGAAAATACACGGGCATAAAAATAGTACCCATATTTGTAGACATGTCTGAGACCCATTTCCATTAATTTCTGGTGTCTTATTTATTAAAACACTAAATTGAGATGGATTAAGTTATACTTAGTTTTGTCTCATTCAGACCAACTAGACTTAACAGCAGGAGTAATATTTTAACTCATCAGACATCTCCAGTTCTTACCTCCTTTATGCTCTGCTTTCCACTGCAGGTAAAAGGCTCAAATACAGAGGGTGTGAAACAAAACCCGTTTACTATACATGAAGCCACGCAGTGGCTAATTTTACTCTTAAATCATTCAGCAAATGAGATCATCCATTAAACAAAGCAAATTATCTCCACCTATTGACATCATTTGCAATTACAGAATAAACTCTGCTACTAACAAAAAAGGAATGATCTGATTTAGAATAGTTGTTGATAAATCAGCATTTGCCACCCTCTTTCCTTTATAAATACGGAAAAGTCAACCACATTCAGCACAGTGGCGTGCATTTCTCTAGGTTAACCACACGTGTCCTCAATAAAAACTGCACAGGGCTGTCACAGGTGCCCCATCCCTTTAAAGAGGCAGAGACCTGACTGAAGGGCCATTTTTAACTAAGCATCTTGTGTCCTTTTTTCATGGTAAATTTCACAACTTATGACCAATTTCATGCTCTAAAGGTGAAATCTTTCATTTTTCCACCATGAATAGAAAATGATGCCAACTTAAAATTGTTAGCTTTCCCCCCGCCCCCAATACTCAGTTATAACTAGTCTTTTTTCTATTAAGCGGTGGGTAGTTTTGACATTCAATTATCAGAGTCCCAAAAAGTTCTGTTTTCATACTGATACTTGAACTTTTAATACTGCCTAAAGAGCAAAATGTTTTAAAATTATTGCTGTTATATCCAATTCACATTAGTAAACTGTTGAAGTCATTTTCCAGTTTTCATTTATCATGGAAAAAAGCACAAACTTTCAGAAATGGCTATTGAACTAATTTACTTTCTTTTTAGGCTTTTTTTCATGTTTATAGGCTGATGTGTTTAATACTTGTTGCTGCGGAAAAATACCCATTTACTGACCAGCGACACTGCACTTCTGGAGCTCACTGAAAAGGGAATGTGACACAGCCAAAGCCAGGCGTCCCTCTCATTCTGCTTTTCCACAAAGAGCCGCACAGGTTCCCGGGCACCTGTGGCCCCCAAACCAGAGCCTGGAGAGTGTGACGCTCCTGTATCAGGCCGCCAGGACAGATAACCATCCCTTCTCACTCCCAGCGCTCATCACTGTGGAGGGCAGGAGGGCCTGACCATCTTCCCAGTCAGGCGGATTCCAGAAGACTACTGATGACCCTCAAGGCTGGAACTGAAAAGTCATTATTTTCCTCACTCATGAGCAAAAACAACAGAATCCAGAGAATTCTCTCCACGGCGTTGGCACCTGGCATCATACCTGCTTCTGTCTTCACTGAAAACAAGCAACTCTCTGCATAGTTCCCTTATGACAAGCCAATGCATGGTAAGACTTCAGGAACGGGATTTATAGTTCTCGCATGTGGAGAAAAAACAAAGTAAACCCTCTCAGTAGCAGGATGGCAGTCGGCAAGTGACAGGTGCCCAGCACAGTGGCCCACATGGCCCACTCCCAACCATCCTGACCCCTTCAGCTTCCTCCTTGCTGGCAACTTTACATCCTCTCCTCCAAATGGAAGGTGAGTGATTTGATATTTCCTTTGTTCTGATTCGTGAAAATTCTTCCTTGTAAAAGTAGGTAGAGGCCATTGCAAGATTTCAAAGAGTTCACAGTGACATCATACATGAAAGAACTGGATTGAAAAAAAATTGATTTAACTAATGAAGTAATAAGATTAAAGAATAAAAATGAATTTACTTTGAAATTATTTTCACACTGGCTTGAATTTTGAGACATTAAAAGGAAAGCTGCAAGCTGTTTGCTAGTTTTCAAAATGCCATCTTTTTATTGGTAAGAAAGAAACTTCTAAATAGATGCAAAAAGCACTTAACGTGTTTTGTCCAACTCAGCTATGTTATTTTTGTCCCTCAGATTAAAAAATTCTTTTCCAAATATGTTTCAGAATGACTGTAGAAGGAAACTGTTTGTGCTTGGCTGGCTGTTGCGGATATTAGTGGTAGGACAGCCGTAACACCTCAGAAGATGCTTGATTTCCCAAAAAGCAGTCAATATATTAGGCCCATCCTACTTAAATTGTCAAATGTTCTGAGGCAAAAAAAAAAAAAACCTTTCTAGAATAAAGGTAATAATTTTTATCTAAATAATTCTTAGATTTTAAATGCAGCATCAATAGTTCTATAATATTTTATGGAATCCCTATCCATAAATATTTAATGTTCTAGATTAACACTTATTTTTCTTTTAAGGAAAAAATTATCCAGCACATAAAGACTGAATAGTTCATTTTTCTTAAAAGGTAAGAAGGTATCCCACGAAGAGATGCTATCTTGATAGTGGACATACAGCCAGAGCTGACTAGATCTGTAAACCTGTTTCTTTCCTGGCAGAACTTCCAGAGGCATCAAGGTCTGGCAAAAGGGCAGGCCTGCTACTTAACACCCACCTCAAAGCAGTCCCACGTGGGCACCCATGGGCCAGGTAGGCCAGGACATAAGAGAAACTGCTAAACTTACTAAAAGTGGGAGGCATGGCATTCTGTCTATGTTGACTGAGCAACTGTGCATTCTAAGCCAATCCTGTTACAGGAAATGCTGTACACCTCACAACTTCAGTTGTCAATTCTGCACTACACCAATATTATTTAAATACCACTGCTATGTTATCTGAACTTTACATATTTTTAGTTCATTGTATTTCATATTAAATAAAAGGGCCAGTAGGGTTTACAGTTAATTCTGTTTCCATGGTTTTCAGTATTCTCCTCCAGGTACTTAACAAAAAAATACATGCTTAACCTGAGCCCAGGCCTCACCCTGGCTCCTGCCATTCGTAGCAGGTTCTCTAAGGCTCTGCCCACCTTCAACGACAGCCACATTCATGCTCAGAGAGATGGGAACGCAAGTGGAAATTTAACATAATGACAGGTGCCTGGACAGACCAGAGTCGAAGCAAGGTTGTGTCTAAGAACATACAGCTCAGAATGTTCATTCCTCTTGGAGAATGCCGACATCCCAGGCTCCTCCTCACACACGCAGGCGCTGACACGTACGCAACAAGAAGAGAATCTCACCTGCTCCCGTGTAGAAGATAAAAGATCCATGCACCCGTCTCAGACAGCTTCCATCTGGTCACAGCACAGACACAGGCTGCTCTGTCAGAAACGGAAGCCCGCCTGCCTCCCTGCCCTCACCCCCGTCAGCCTCAAGTCTGCAATGGATAAGAATAGACACTGCCATTCTGAACACCTCTTTGGTCGTGGACAAACTGAAAGATTGGAATTTTCTTTTTCAATAGGATCCCGGAAGAAGGTTATTTTTGTTTGTTTGTTTTAAAACTTTTTAAAAAATGAAGGAAGAAGAGCAGAAAAACAGCTGGTTTAATTGAAGTGGAATTTAAATCTAAAAGGTCCGCCTGAGCTGAAGGGATTGAACCCTTGCCATGAGTTCCAGCTCCTGTGGAAAGGGTTGCCGCCACCTCCTTGTTGGCTCTCTGCATCCAGGGGGTCTTCTCCGTCATCAAACTTCTTCCTCATTTCTGGAAAAGAAGCCAGCAAGGTGAGACCCAGCTGCTGCTGGGGCAGGGGAGGGGCTGGTTCTGGGGGCTACACACCCCAGTTGTTGGAACAGCTATGCCTGATGTTCAAATCCAGGCTCCCTGCCACCCTACCCCCATCAGAAACAGACTAGAGAAACCAGCCAGGGCTCAAAGTGGGCATTCACCAAAATTCAGACCCCTGAAATCTCCGAAGAAGCCACCCAAGGAAATACTTCCCTGGAAGAGATGAGGAATTGCAGAGAATGAGACCTCAGAGTCACACGCGCTTTTCTGATGGAACAGCCCCTGTCACCATCCTAACCCCAAACGTGAGTCAGCTAGGCTCAGCTTCGTCAACGCATGAAGTGTCTGGGCCTCACTGTTAAGTCTGAAGAGAAGGCAGGCTCCCCAGGCCCGAGGGAGGGAGGTGCCTTATTGTACAATCTGGGAGCCACTTCCACTGCTGTGCCCGTCAGTCCTGGGAGACCGAGGCCACTGCAGGCAAATGGCAGAAAGGATGCAGTAGGCAGCAGAGGTTAGAAAAACCTATTTCATCCTTAAAATAAGGACAGGAAGAACAGACAGAAAAGAACTCTTGGTAAGCAAGAATGCAGCTCTTTTCTCCATCGTGCCATTCTGCCCCCTGCTCCCCTAGAACTCAGATCCAGAGGCCCTCCAACTTGAAATAGCTGCCTGACCCGCACTGCACAAGCTGAGGGGACAGAGCCACTCATAGGTGTATCTGCAGATAAAAGAACAAACAGTATGTAACCTACTGTACTCAGTCAGTCCTGTCTCCCTCACTGGATTGTAAGTTACTTGGGAATAAACATCATTTAACTTCAATTGCATAGAGTAAGTAGTAACTCTATTCTGTTGTTGTTGTCTAGCTCAAAAGTCATGGTTTCTGCTCCCACTGACAAGGATGGCCACAAAAAAGCAGTAAGTATTAGCTTAACATGAGATTCTTTCTAGAAGTGTCAAAGCATTGTTCAACATTACCCCAGTTCTTAACTGTCTCCCTCTTATTATCCAGATCATTTTAGCTTATGGTGAAATAACAACTGGTGGTTAATATCAACCACCAGTAATCGATTGACTTGAGTCAGGGCAAGATTCCTGGGGAGCCGCTCTCAGAGGGCAAGAATATTTGCCCCTCTCCCACCACTGCACATGCCCACCTGGCAGCCCATTTCCTAATCAAGCTCCTATAGGTGCGATGTGAAAATCAGCACTGATCTGTGACTCTGGAAGGAAACTAAGAGTATCCCTCTTGTACTTTCATATCACAGGTGAAAAAAACCTGAGGCTCAGAAAAAGTTCTAGGAGCTTGCTTAAACAGAACCTTAGCTCAGCTTAAGAGTCATGCCCAGGCCTTGTGATTCCACGCTTGGTGGTGTCTCCACTACACCCAGAGTCTGACAGGGGCAGACACAGAATGAACTTCGGGGACCGTCACCAGCTCCCGAGGTCGGCCCCACAGGTCCCCACCAGCATGCGTTCCACTGTCCACTTCTGCCTCTAGACGGGCAGAGGAATAGAGCTAACAGCCACCAGTCACTGACGCAGCCACTTCAGGAGAAGAGAAACATGAGGGCAACCACTACCTGGATCGGAGAGGACTTCTTTAGCAGCTGCTATGTCAATGAACTTTTTCTCAGCTTTTTTCTTTTCTTCTTCATTCTGGAAGTTGTCTGGGTGCCACTGCAGTGCTAATTTTCGGTATGCTTTAATGATTTCTTGCTTTTTGGCATTTCTGAAGGGTGGTAAAATTCATAATTATTTAAGAAGTGTCCAACACACTGCCACAAAGAGCTAAAAGACAGCTCAGAATATTCCACTGGTTTTCTGAACAGTGCCCACATACCCAACTCAGCGTCTGACGCAGAGCCCTGCCTGACAACTACAGCTGCCAGGCTTCCCTGAATGCTTGTTCCCTAATGCTAGACTCTCACCAGAAATAAAGTACTCCTTCTCTTTACAACTTTCCCTTTTAAAAACTTCTTTGATGCATTTTGAAATTTTCTGAATTTCCAAACTACCATGATTCAGTTCTTGGCATTAAAAAAAACAGCCTCTTTGAAGCACACTTTCTAATTTGCTTCTAGGTTTGCTTAAAAAGAACAAAGTTTCAGACGTTCCCTTGTTCAGGGAAGGTGGGTCTAATATAAATGCACATACTGAAAATGCACATAAATTACATTCTCCCTGTGCCTCAAAGTTGATTCTGAAAGTGCCATTTTTATCTTTAAGCCTAGAGAAGTTTTGTTTTCCTCAACCCCTCTCCTGTCTGTTCCCTACCCAACAAAAGCTCACTCCTGCCTCTTTACCTTTCTTAAAAAATCTAGGCCCAGATCTATTCATGCTCCAGTGGCTTTGTTTGTCACCAACTACTAATTCTCCATCATTACATGACTAGTCTCTTAGCAAACAAATTTATCTGTACTATATTAAAAACCACTTTGTGATGTTAAAGGTTGTTAGAGTTTAATTTATAGCTGACATTTAATTTATAGCTGACATTACATAAGAAAATGAATCATGGAATAAACAGCAACAATTAGCTTTAAAATAGTTGATTAAAAATAATGCAAATTTTAAGTTAGTAATTCACCTTTTTACTCCCAAGATTTTATAATAATCTCGTCTCTGTGACTGTTTCAATAGCCTCTGTGCTTTCTCCAGACCTTCTCGAATCTGCTGATCATTCTCATTGTGTTCCTGAGCAGTTTCATAATCCTGAATAGCTGTCAAAATATGTTGAAGATAATGCTCTTAGAAGGAATTGTAACTTGTGACAGTTACCCTGCAAATGTGATACCAAGTCACCATCCCAATCCCTTCCTTTGCCATCACTAAGAGCCTAAGAAGTGGTATCACCTTCATCATTTGGTTCAAAACTACACGAGGCATCCTTTTAAGGCTGCATTAGGTAACTTACACTCCCATTCAGTAAACGCCACTCTGCTTGTTTACCTGGCCACCCTCCCACATTATCTTCCCCACAGCTGTGTGTTGTCTTAACATCAGCCTTTACGCAAAGCAATGGAGTGACTGTTACAGGAAAATAAGACGCAGCAAAGACAATCTGCATGCTCAGTTGCAGGGCTATGGTCTAGAAGACTGAGAGGCTTAGGAGAGACCAGGAGAACCATCAGGAAGCAGAATGACTAGTTCACCCACAGGTTTCAACACAAACTATTACAAAGCTGATTTTTTTTTGAAGTGCCAATCAGGACAAATACATATACAGTCCTGGTATGGGAAGGCTGACGCCAATTCACACTACATCTTATTTCAGATTACTTTAAATATGTAGATGATACAAGGCATCTGAGTATCTAAGGTCACACAGAGTAGACTTATCCTTAGAAGGCCCTGAGGGTGAGGGTGGCCCTTGCTGGTGACTGACAAGTTGGATTTGGGCACTGTCCCCAACATTCTCTGATAGGAATGGCTGGCCATAGCTAAACAATGTGGATTGGGCTAAGCATCTTACCTTCTAGGCATCTGGCATTTTGGTATGGGCTGGCCAGCCCCCAGTAAAGGCCCTGGGTCTCAAAGGAGCTTCCCTGGTAGACACACTTCACACATGCTGAGGAATTTGGCTTGTCCTGCACAATTTCAGACCTCGAATCTCCCACCTGGTTTCCTCTGGATTTCACCCCATGCGCCTTTTCCCTTTGTTGATCTTATTTGTATCCTTGTGCTGGAATAAATCTCAGCCCTGAGTACAACTATGAGTCCCAGGTGTCCTCCTGATCCAAATCTGGGGGTGGTTTGGAAAGACACCAACACAAGTTTTTCTCAGTCTCCTCCCTGGACAGACAACTCAAATGGATCTTTGGGCTCAAATTCTTTTTTTTTATGGAAATGCATTTCACTATGGGAAAGACATCTCTCTGGATAGCATGCCTGAGCATTCATCTTGGCAACAGCTAATCTTGGAAGGGGGTTAAAAAGGCCCCTGGGGCAGGTTAAAATGAGAAAGGCATTCAAGCAAGATGGACAAATTTAGTCTGCACTACATAGAAAAATAACCAATACTACCTTCCACTCATGGAGCAAGGGGGAGGGCACTTCAAGCTTTCATCCTCATGCCTGCCTCAAAGCATTAATGTTAAATATTAATATGAAACATTAATATTACTAACAGCCAACTAAGAGTGACATCACAAAATACCTTTCCAATTTAGTACATAGACACAAAGCCATTATAAAGAGCAGTGAGGTTTAACCTGCAATACCTATAGCACTTGATAACACGGCCTAGTGAGGAAATGTACTTGGAATTTAACACAAGAGGAAAATGTTTCAGTATGCTCAATTTTTTACTTATGCAAACTACATTTAAAACATGTTTTCATTCTTAAATCTTCAGAGTAGCTTTCTCAAAACAGTCTTCTGTCTCCCATATTTTATAACAGTTAAGATAGATACATTTTTCACAGTATAGGAAAAATAGGTTGTTTCCTCAAATTCAATGATTACAGGTAGGTAACTAAGTAGAAACTTAATATGGATGATGTAAACGTCCCATGATCATAAACTAGATAACTCATTTTTAATTACATTTCTTAGAACAGTATGTTATATATTAGCCAATTAATTTTCTAACCTCTAAACCTAAAAACTCATCCTTCTCAAATTCTTTTCTTCCACATGCCCCTCACCCAGTTCTTAAGGCAGTGTAAACCACAAGATCAAGAAGGCAGACAGTAAGCACAGGAATTTCCTGCCCTCTACCCTCTAAAAATAAAAAACAATATAAACGTGGCAGTCCTGAAACTACAGCAGAGCAGAAATAGTAACAAATTGCTGGAAGAGAGAAGGCAACTAGGATCAGATTAATGAGTAAGCCTAACAGAACTGCAATCCAAATACACACTGAAGAGGCCCTAGAAGATTCTGGAAGCTGTTCGCTTTGGCCAAGGATTCTGAATTTAGCAAGCAAGAGGAGCTCTAAGGCAATCATCAGGTTACTTCATGAGGTGGGTTAAGTAATGGCTGGGCAGCCTCTCTGCCTGTATATGGAGCAGGTGACTGCAGCATTAACCCCAAGCCAGGTCCAAGAACCAGTCTCTGCAGAGTGCCAGACAGCATGTGGAAGGCCCCTGCCATGGCTGCTCGGCCCCCCGAACACCAAAGGCCTCCACAACAGGCCTGGAATAAACACCGGAAAGGTAGTTCCACACCAATGGGCTCCACCGATAAATGTGTCAAGTCCTGCTTATTCTCGCAACTGGGCAAGATGACGAGCATGACAGGGAGTCTGTCTGTATACAGGTCCTACCCACTTTGAGCCAGTGTGAGCTCCCCAACACAGAGAAGCATTCAAAAGACAGATGTGCACAATACACACAGCTGCAAATGGCTCCCTTCTCACACTCCATAAACCCAGTATTAAGTCCCAAATCGGCTGCCCTTCAAAATATATCCAGGATTCACTATTTCTCACCATTCCCACACTTGTCCCTGTGACGCAGTCCGGCATTAATACACCTGGGAGCTCTAACAGCTTCTTCATAAGGTGTTCACAAGGTTCCCAGCTGCCCCCTTACTGCCCTAGAGTCTATTCTCAAAATAGGGACCTCAGGGTTCTTTTTAAACACCGTATCCGACCTCCAGTATAATACGCCCCAAGGAGCACCTCCCAGATATCATATAAAACAAGGTAGATGGTAGGGGGAAGGGGAAATGAGGGGAACAGGAGGGCACACACCATTTTCAGCACAGCAGTGCTAGGAGCCTGTTCAAGGGCTGCTAAAATCAGCTAGTATCAGCCATGAATCCAGGGTAAGAGGAGGAAGCAAACAGAAAGCCCTAAGGGAAAGAGCCCAGAAAATGCCAGCAAAATTCACTTCCTGTGAGTATGGTCTCTCCCAGAAGTGAGCAACAACTTGCATCCTTTACCAAGAAAACTGCAATACCCCCTTCTGGAATTGATAGAAGGACAGGGAGAGGGCATCATCAGGAGAGTTTAACAGCCATAAATGTGCAGGCTGCTAACAGCAGTGTAGCAAACTGCATAAAGGAAAAAAAAGACAATATTAAAGGGGAAGATAGGAAAGTTTGCAATTTCCACACCATGTAATTAAAGTTCCCTCTCAGCAACTGATGGGAAAACTAACAGAAACATTACACCCAGAAATTGCAGAATACAAAGTGCACACAGAATGTTCAGCAAGATAGACCCTACACTGCGCTATAACACAAGTCTACATAAATTCAAAAGGAGCCACACCTAAATAATTGAAAAGGAAAGAGTTCACGAGTATGTTCTCTAAGCACAACAGAATTAAAACAGAAATATAAAATAAGGTTGGACATTGTCATCCTGCTTATTTAACTTATCTGCAGAATACATCATGCAAAATGCCGGGCTGGATGAAGCACAAGCTGGAATCAAGACTGTCAGAAGAAATATCAATAACCTCAGATATGCAGATGACACCACTCTTATGGAGAAAGTGAAGAGGAACTAAAGAGCTTCCTGATGAAAGTGAAAGAGGAGAGTGAAACAGCTGGCTTAAAACTCAACATTAAGAAAGCTAAGATCATGGCATCTGGTTCCATCACTTCATGGCAAATAGATGGGGAAACAGTGATAGACTTTATTTTCTTGGGCTACAAAAAAATCACTGAAGATGGTGACTGCAACCATGAAATTAAAAGACACTTGTTCCTTGGAAGAAAATTTATGGCCAACCTAGACAGCATATTAAAAAGCGAGACATTACTTTGCTGACAAAAGGTCCGTCTAGTCAAAGCTATGGTTTTTCCAGTAGCCATGCATGGATGTGAGAGACTATAAAGAAAGCTGAGAGCTGAAGAATTGATGCCTTTGAACTGTGGTGTTGGAGAAGACTCTTGAGAATCCCTTGGACAGCAAGGAGTTCCAACCAGTCCATCCTAAAGGAAATCAGTCCTGAATTTTCATTGGAAAGACTGATACTGAAGCTGAAGCTCCCAATACTTTGGCCACCTGATGCACAGAACTGATTCATTGGAAAGACCCTGATGCTGGGAAAGATTGGAGGCAGGAGGAAAAGGGGATGACATGGTTGGATGACATCACCGACTCAATGGGACATGAATTTGAGCAAGCTTCAGGAGTTGGTGATGGGCAGGGAAGCCTGGCATTTTGCAGGCTTGGGGTCAGAAAGAGTCAGGAACAACTGAGCATCTGAACTGACTGATAGGTGCTTAGGAAACTGAAATATTTTAAAATTAGACAAAATATCTAAATAATACATGCATCAAAGAAGTAGGTAGAAGGAAAGTTAGAATATATTTCAAATCAAATGACAAGGAAAATAAAAAATGTGAGAAGTGCAGTTTTAAATACTTATATTTAAAAAGAAAAGAGGCCTAAACTCAACGACAGTTTAAACTTAAGAAGCAGGAAAAGCAAAAAATAAGTCCAAAAGAAGTCAAAGGAAAGAAAGAAATCCATGAAATATAAAGAAAAGTCATAGAAAACATTACCAATCCATAAGGTGGTTCCTTCAGAAGACTAACAAATCTGACCAAACTACACTGATCATGAGGGGAAAAAACAAACTGTCCTATTAGAAATGAAGAACAAATTATCACTTCAGACCTTACAGACCTTAAAAGAATAGTAAGAAAGCATTAAAAACATCATATAACCAAAAGGAGCAATGTAGGTGAAATGGATGAATTCACTGATGCACACAACTTACAAAAACTAAAATGAGAAAACAGAAAATATGAGACCCTATACTGATAAAAGAAACTGAATTCATCATCAAAAATGTTCGTACTAAGAAAACTCTGGAACCTAAGATGGCTTCACTGGTGAATTCTCCTAAACTTAAAGAAGAAACACCAACATTACACAACTCTAAGAAAATGAAGGTATGATCTTTTAACACAGAATGCTTTCGTGGAATAGGGCAGACTTAGTGTCACTAGGTAGAGTTCAGGAATAGGCAAGAAAGCATAGGAATCTGAATGTTTGACATCCTATGATGTCCTGTAACCAGATTCCTATGCTTTCTTGCCTATTCCTGAACTCTACCTAGTGACGCTAAGTCTGCCCTATTCCACGAAAGCATTCTGTGTTAAAAGATTTCCACAATTTAGATCTTCCCTGGTGGCTCAGAGGTTAAAGCGTCTGCCTCCAATGCTGGAGACCCGGGTTCGATCCCTGGGTCGGGAAGATTCCCTGGAGAAGGAAATGGCAATCCACTCCAGTATTCTTGCCTGGAGAATCCCGTGGACAGAGAAGCCCAGTAGGTTACAGTCCACAGGGTCGCAGAGAGTCGGACACGACTGAGTGACTTTACCCTTTCCACAATTTGGCCAGGCTGGCCCTTCATCCAGAAAAAGTGTTACCTGGCTCCTGTTCTCAGAATTATAGATATTATTAGTAACACTAAGTAAGAGCCATGTCAGATGGAGTTAGTACAGCAATCACAGGTCACACCTAGGCAGTTGTAAACAATCTGCCTGGCAAGGAGGAGACTCAAGAGATGCTGTTTCATCCCTGGGAGGAAGATACCCTGGAGAAGGAAATGGCAACCCACTCTAGTACTCTTGCCTAGGCAATCCCATGGACAGAGGAGCCTGGTGGGCTACAGTTCATGGGGTCACAAAGAGTAGGTCACTGCTGAGCAACCAAACCACCACAGGTCAGAGCTAGAAGCAAGCTATCCCATTAAGTAACATTTATATAGCAAAGTCAATGCAAGTTACCAACAACTATTCTAAAAATAAGTACAGTGGAAACTTGCATTGACTTTGCTATATAAATGTTACTTAATGGGATAGCTTGCTTCTAGTTCTGACCTGAAATAAGTACAGTGGAAACCGTTTAGTAGAAGCACTGCATTAAGCATCACTTTCTGAGCACCATCTTCTTTCCCTGTCTTGTAACTCAGGAGAGTTTCAAAGAGGGTTAAGTGAAATGGAGTTTTTTACTCTTTGCTAAAGTCTGCTGACTCCTCAACTACCCTCTCATGTTCTTTCTCTGTCACAACAGTCCTATGCAATATGTACTGTTCACATTCTTATTGTATATATATAAGGAAAGTAAAATATTACAGGCTAAGTTACTTTATGGAAATCACACTGCAAAAATAAATGGTATACTCCAAAGGTATAAAACTGGCCAACAAGCATATGAAAAGGTGCTCAACATCAATCACTAATCATTAGGAAAATGTAAGTTAAAACCACTAGTTATCACTTCACATCCACTAGGTAAAACCAGCAAACAGAATATAGAAAGCCTTCATATAAGGAAAAAGGCTTCAAAGATAGATCTATTAAATTATTATCAAACATCTTTTTCTTCAGGAATCAAGCTGTCAAATTTCTCTAAAAAATAAGGGGGGTTAACATTCGAGATACAAAGGCATGTTTCAACTTATATGTAGCAGCCTACAAAACTGAACCTTTTATTTTTCTGAATAGCTAAGCTAAAAGTTTGTGCAGCTTCATTAATTCCACATTTAGAGCTAAGGGTTTACATACAGGGAAGAAAAGCACACACAGATGAAGCATCCAATAACTAACTGGAATGCAAACTCCTAGAATACAGTCTTCCGGGAGCCCAAGAGTGAAAAGAGCGAGCAGGCTAAAGGCATCTGTATAGATCACTTGCCTTACTGACACGTTCGTATGAATCTGAAAATCCGTCGTTTTGCTCACATACATTTCAAGCCTCAATCAGACCTCAAGGACTATACCATAAAAATGTTCCACAGTGTAACTAGAGTTGTCATCACTCCCAGGAAACCACTTAGAAGATTCTTTTTAAATTGAAAAAAGCAGGAAGAAAGTAAATGATCAATTTGCCTTAAAAATGAGTACCACGAATCTTTCTTAATTATAAGTTCAGTTATCTCTTAGTACAGTTTTATCACTGCTGTAATGCATTCTTGGGCTTCCCTGGTGGCTCGGACCGGTGAAGCGTCTATCTGCAGTGCGGGAGACCCGGGTTCGATCCCTGGGTTGGGAAGATCCCCTGGAGAAAGAAATGGCAACCCACTCCAATACTCTTGCCTGGAAAATTCCATAGACTGAGGAGCCTGGTAGGCTACAGTCCATGGATCGCCAAGAGTCGGACACGACTGAGCACCTTCACTTTTTGCATTCTTCAGTTCAGTCGCTCAGTCGTGTCTGACTCTTTGAGACCCCATGAATCACAGCACGCCAGGCCTCCCCATCCATCACCAACTCCCGGAGTTCACTCAGACTCACGTCCATCGAGTCAGTGATGCCATCCAGCCATCTCATCCTCTGTTGTCCCCTTCCTCCTCTTGCCCCCAATCCCTCCCAGCATCAAAGTCTTTTCCAATGAGTCAACTCTTCACATGAGGTGGCCAAAGTACTGGAATTTCAGCTTTGGCATCATTCCCTCCAAAGAAATCCCAGGGCTGATCTCCTTCAGAATGGACTGGTTGGATCTCCTTGCAGTACAACGGACTCTCAACTATGCTTAAAATAGCTGCACATTTCATTAAATAAATATGCAGCAATTATTAGGGGGAAAAACCAGAGTATCACAAATCAAGTTTCCCCAGAACATACCCTTATTGTTTTCCATCTTAAATGCTTTACTTGATTTGAAACCAAAACTTGTCATTAAGGGCTATGAGGCTCACTCCTTTTAAAATCATCTCATTTAGATGTTCTTAGTATAATGTCACATGGAAAAGGTCACAAAAAATATATATATGAAAGGGTTCTGTACGACTACTGTATTGGCCTTGGTTATCCTCCAAAAATAGAGCACTGCTTTTATTCAAAGTGCTTACTACATCTAGCAGGAAACTCTGCTACTCGAACAAAGTTGGATAAGCAACTGTCCTGACATTTACTAACAGCTTGCAATGCCGGAGACCCAGGTTCAACCCCTGGGTTGGGAAGATCTCCTAGAGAAGGGAATGGCAACCCACTCTAGTATTCTTACCTGGAGAATTCCAAGGACAGAGGAGCCTGGTGGCTACAGTCCATTGGAGGCACAAAGACTCGGACACAACTGAGCAACCAAGTGACTAACATTTTCACTTTCTAGGGATCAAAGAGGGTCATTTTATATTTAGGCATATATGTCACATATATGTCTGACGTATGTCTAACAGGTATATGCATAGAATACATATATAGGCATAAAATACACACTCATATATATGCATAGATAAAACTCTGAAATATATAAATCCAAAATGAACAGTGATAACCTCTGGATGATATGAGATCTGTAATTTGAGTTTTCTAGTTTGTTATTCATTTTTTCTAACTTGTCTACAATAAAGCAAGCTAAAATTTTTATTTTTATATTCCACTGTACTGGATTCAACAGCAGAACTCTTTCCTTACATGGTATGCCTCTCATGTTCCACCAAGAAAGTATGATTTACTAAGAAAGTGATTTTTAGGTTCTCTGCCATTTTTCTAAAATCAACAACATCTCCAGGTAAACTTGTTCTAAACAAAGGGATGTTGAACGGACTAACCGCACACCCACCAACTCCGGGGTACTAAATGGACAAACCACACACCCACCAACTCCGGGGTACTAAACGGACTAACCGCACACCCACCAACTCCGGGGTACTAAACGGACTAACCGCACACCAACTCCGGGGTACTAAACGGACTAACCGGACACCACCAACTCCGGGGTACTAAACGGACTAACCGCACACCCACCAACTCCGGGGTACTAAACGGACTAACCGCACACCAACTCCGGGGTACTAAACGGACTAACCGGACACCACCAACTCCGGGGTACTAAACGGACTAACCGCACACCCACCAACTCCGGGGTACTAAACGGACTAACCGCACACCAACTCCGGGGTACTAAACGGACTAACCGGACACCACCAACTCCGGGGTACTAAACGGACTAACCGCACACCCACCAACTCCGGGGTACTAAACGGACTAACCGCACACCAACTCCGGGGTACTAAACGGACTAACCGGACACCACCAACTCCGGGGTACTAAACGGACTAACCGCACACCCACCAACTCCGGGGTACTAAACGGACTAACCGCACACCAACTCCGGGGTACTAAACGGACTAACCGGACACCACCAACTCCGGGGTACTAAACGGACTAACCGCACACCCACCAACTCCGGGGTACTAAACGGACTAACCGCACACCAACTCCGGGGTACTAAACGGACTAACCGGACACCACCAACTCCGGGGTACTAAACGGACTAACCGCACACCCACCAACTCCGGGGTACTAAACGGACTAACCGCACACCAACTCCGGGGTACTAAACGGACTAACCGGACACCACCAACTCCGGGGTACTAAACGGACTAACCGCACACCCACCAACTCCGGGGTACTAAACGGACTAACCGCACACCAACTCCGGGGTACTAAACGGACTAACCGGACACCACCAACTCCGGGGTACTAAACGGACTAACCGCACACCCANGGACTAAGCGCACACCACCCACTCCGGGGTACTAGGACTAAGCGCACACCACCCACTCTGGGGTACTAGGACTAAGCGCACACCACCCACTCCGGGGTACTAGGACTAAGCGCACACCACCCACTCCGGGGTTCTGCGTATCAAACTCCTTGAAGATTTACCTTCATCATACATTTCTTCTATTAAATAGGCCTCTGCTCGGTCTTTCAGAGCATTCACGTTGTCAGGTTCTACCTGCAAAACTTCTGAACACACTCGAATCGCTTCAACAGGCTTCTCATCCTAAAGGTAAACGTGAGAAGAGAACTTATAGCTGTTATTCCATGTCAAGTTTTACAATTCTGGAAATGAGTCAGCAATTTACCTTAGAAAAGCAGTGGCAAATCCTTTCTTTTGAACGAATTGTGTATTCATGAACACCTGGCTCTGTTTTCATGACAGATTCGTATTTGCTGACTGCATCTGTGTACCTATTAAATGAGCAAATCATGATGAGTAAACTGAATTCTATTTCCTGAGCTTAAGAAAAGGACCCTCTACTCATCACTATATGTTGCTTCATCACCTGACCTGAATGAGCACATGCCCTCCAAGACACCTTCTACCTTACAATCTACAAGAGCAATGAAGGTTCTCTCTTCAAGTAAGAGCTGAAACACTTGATCACAGAAAAAGTATATGGATAAATTAAAGCACCCTTTTTGAGTACTAACTGATCAAATCAAATGACAGATTGTTTACAGAAAGCGGCTCCTGATTTTGAAGCTGAGGAAAACACTTTGTTAAAGTCTGACTGCCACAAAGCACCTTGCGGAAAACAGAGATCAGGTTTTACACACTTGGTTGCTACACGTTTTATAAAATCACAGAACCCATTACGTGTTATTTTATATAATAAATATCAATATTCATAACTGAGTACAAGGTAATTTCTTGCAGAAGAAACCTCCAACTTTACTAGCTTTCTAAGAACAATAAAAGCTACTTTAGAATTTTTTTAAACTGGTGAAAAATACTAGTCATGGTATCCATGTTACTTTCCTCAGTGACAACAAACTGTAAGATATACCTACATGCGGCTGTGGCAGATTATTCCAAAAGTGCTACAATCTTCACATTTAAATGCTGCTTTATTAAAATACAGGTTTAAAGATAACACTTAAAGCAAAAGCTAGCCATCAATGTCAAAATCCTAGCTGGGATACTGTTTTGTAGATTTCCAGGATGGCGGGAAACAGAGTGTGAGAGGCCTCACTTTCTCTCTTAAAACTACACGTGAAACTAATATTAAAAATTAAAAGTTCACTTACAAATAGTATCTAATTTTACATAAATTATATCATAATAAACTATTTTTGCATCAAAAAGAAAGTTCAGTTAGAAAATAATGTGCATCACTTAAAAAAAAAAAAAGCCTCTGGGAAGGTGGAGCAGAGGCGCTTTCCCCACCCCTCCAGCTGGACGCCTGTGTCAACACCTTGCACAGTACACTGTTTAGTATAAGAAGACTCAGATGAGAAAATCATGGCCCCAACCCCCACCAACATCAGCAGCTCAACTGGAGAGCCATGGCCTCTGGTGAGCTTCTAATGAAGGGTGTCCATATCCCAACCAAGGTGGTGTTGAAGAACATCAATTTGGGAGCCAGAACTTTCACTCCTGATCAGAACTGAGTCCCCCAAACTCTCACCTACACCAAGCAGTAGCAGGAGAATCCCACAGCTCAAGTAGCAACAGAGGCCAACTGGGAAAGGTTGACCTTCATCTTCCAGTTAAGCAAGTGGTACCCACCCTCCAGCCCCTCAGGCTCACTTTGCAGAAACAATGTCAGAAAAAGCCACCCAAAACAGAAGAATCAAAAACCAGAATCTTATAAAATGAAAATATCCAGATTTCAATTAAAAACTAATCATCATACCAAGAAACAGGATCTCCAAACAACACCAAGAGGTCAGAGATGTTAGAATTATGACAAAGATTTTAAAGTAGCCCTCCCCAGAAAGCAGCAATTAACAAGCAGGCTTAAAGCAAATGGAAAAATATAATGTCTCAGAAAGAAATGGAAAGTCTCAGCAAAGGAATAGAAGATACAAAAATTCCAGATAGAATTTTTAGAACTGAAAGTATAAAAACCGAAATAAAGAGCTCACTGCATGTGCTCAACAGCAGAATGCAGAGGACTGAGAAAGGGTCAGTGAATTCAAACAACAGAAATTACTAAATTTGAACAACAGACAAAATGAAAAACAAAAATGAATAGAGCTGCAGGGACTGTGGGGCTAAAACTAAAAAAAAAAAAAAATCTAATATTTGTGAAAGTGAGAAACAGATTTAAGGGACTAGATCTGATAGAGAGTGTCTGATGAAGAGGTTCCTGACTTTGTACACAAAACAGGGATCAAGACCATCTCCAAGAAAAAGAAATGCAAAAAAGCAAAATGGCTGTCTGAGGAGGCCTTACAAATAGCTGTGAAAAGAAGGGAAGCAAAAAGCAAAGGAGAAAAGGAAAGATATACCTATTTGAATGCAGAGTTCCAAAGAATAGCAAGGAGAGATAAGAAAGCATTCCTCAGCAATCAATGCAAAGAAATGGAGGAAAACAATAGAACAGGAAAGACTAGAGACCTCTTCAAGAAAAGTAGAAATACCAAGGGAACATTTCATGCAAAGATGGGTTCAATAAAGGGCAGAAATGGTAGGAACCTAGCAGAAGCAGAAGATATTAAGAACAGGTGGCAAGAATACACAGAAGAACTGTACAAAAAAGATCTTCATGACCCAGATAATCGCGATGGTGTGATCACTCACCTAGAGCCAGACATCCTGGAATGTGAAGTCAAGTGGGCACTACGAACAAAGCTAGTGGAGATGATGGAATTCCAGTTGCACTACTTCAAATCCTGAAAGATGATGCTGTGAAAGTGCTGCACTCAATATGCTAGCAAATTTGGAAAACTCAGCAGTGGCCACAGAACTGGAAAAGGTCAGTTTTCATTCCAATCCCAACGAAAGGCAATGCCAAAGAATGCTCAAACTACTGCACAATTGCACTCATCTCACACGCTAGTAAAGTGATCTTAAAATTCTGCAAGCCAGGCTTCAGCACTATGTGAACCATGAACTTCCAGAAGTTCAAGTTGGTTTTAGAAAAGGCAGAGGAACCAGAGGTCAAATTGCCAACATCCACTGGATCATAGAAAAAGCAAGAGAGTTCCAGAAAAACATCTATTTCTGCTTTATTAACTATGCCAAAGCCTTTGACTATATGTCACAATAAACTGTGGAAAATTCTGAAAGAGATGGGAATACCAGACCACCTGACCTGTCTCTTGAGAAACCTATATGCAGGTCAGAAACAACAGTTAGAACTGGACATGGAACAATAGACTGGTTCCAAATAGGAAAAGGAGTACGTCAAGGCTGTATATTGTCACCCTGCTTATTTAACTTATATGCAGAGTACATCATGAGAAACACTGGGCTGGAGGAAGCACAAGCTGGAATCAAGATTGCTGGGAAAAATATTAATCACCTCAGATATGCAGATGACACCACCCTTATGGCAGAAAGTGAAGAAGAATTAAAGAGTCTCTTGATGAAAGTGAAAGAGGAGAGTGAAAAAGTTGGCTTAAAGCTCAACATTCAGCAAACAAAGATCATGGCATCTGGTCCCATCACTTCATGTCAGATAGATGGGGAAACAGTGGAAACAGTGATAGACTTTATTTTTCTGGTCTCCAAAATCACTGCAGATAGTGATTGCAGTCATGAAATTAAAAGATGCTTATTCCTTGGAAGGAAAATTATGACCAACCTAGACAACATATTCAAAAGCAGAGACATTACTTTGTCAACAAAGGTCCGTCTAGTCAAGGCTATGGTTTTTCCAGTGGTCATGTATGGATGTGAGAGTTGGACTATAAAGAAAACTGAGCGCCAAAGAATTGATGCTTTTGAACTGTGGTGTTGGAGAAGACTCTTGAGAATCCCTTGGACTGCAAGGAGATCCAACCAGTCCATCCTAAGGGAGATCAGTCCTATGTGTTCATTTGTAGGACTGATGTTGAAGCTGAAACTCCAATCCTTTAGCCACCTGATCGAAGAGCTGACTCATTTGAAAAGACCCTGATGCTGGGAAAGATTGAGGGCAGGAGAAGAAGGGGACGAGAGAGGATGAGATGGTTGGATGGCACCATCGACTCGACGGACATGGGTCTGAGTGAACTCTGAGAGTTGGTGATGGACAGGGAGGCCTGGCATGCTGCGGTTCATAGGGTCCCAAAGAGTCGGACACAACTGAGCGACTGAATTGAACTAAATATTTATGTCAGTCTGAGTCCTAGACAGAAAACAGAGAGAGGGCTGGGCTGAAAAGGGATTCCCAGAAATAATGACTGGAAACTTTCCAAGTTTGACAAGAGACATAAACATACATATCCAAGAAGCTAAGCATACTCCAAACAGTATAAATACAAAGGAATCCATGCTGAGATATATCACAATTAAACTTCTGAAAACTAAAGATAAGGAAATAATCTTAAAACCAGTCCAAGGAAAATGACACCTTATCTTTAGGAGGAAAAAAAACAATTAGAAGGACAATGGATTTCTCATCAGGACCCGCGGAAGACAGAAAGAAATTACACAATATTTTTCAGATGTTGTAAGAAAAGAACTGTTAACCCCGAATCCTATACTGAGAGAAAATATCTGCATACTCTGTGTACATCGCTATCACTCTAGATATATTAATATAGTACCGTTTAATACTCAGTTTATATGCCTGAATCCCACACTAAACTATATATAAACTTAAGACCAAAAACTAGAGTCATGTTCATTTCTAACCTCCCTCCCTGCCCAGTATGTGGTCAGTACCTGACATAGGAGAAATTCAATAAATAGTGGGCAAAATATAAATAAATCTGCTGAAAAGAATACTATGCAGTTACCATCACCTGTATTCTGCCCTATTCAAAAAGTGTAAGAGTGTGATAGTTTTGTTAAACCCCAATGCCATCTAAGATCTTCCACCCTCCAGAAGTGAAAAAGTAAGTAGTTCAGTTCTTCTGTGCCCATGACCAGACATCAGAGGGCAAGTGGAGCCCTCCACAAAGCACGCCTTACCTGCCATCTTTGATGAGCTCTTCAGCTGACTCAATCAGCTTATTAAGTTTCTTTACTTGTTTATAGTGTGCAAAACACCTTTTATGATCCTGGTCAAGTTTAAGACATTCACGAACTTCACTGTTCACATATTTAAAGAAGGAAAATAATACTCCACGTCAAAATAATTAATAAATGGTTTTTCATACTAAATACAGAAATCACAACAAAAGGTATTTTTTTTGTCTATAACACTGACTTAATAATTTATCATACACTTTTACATATGGCATTGTATTAGGCATAAATTAATTCAAGTTCAAAATGACTCAAATAGAGATAATATATTAAACACTCTATTTTGCTTCTGCAAATGTAATAGCTCTCCTATTTACCTTACTGAGTGTACTTTATGAAAATGACTATGTAAACGCAGAATAACTTAGAAATAACACAAAAATATAGATATGTAAAAAAGCCCTAACCCCAATTTTATTAAAGTTAAAATTAAAAAGAAAATGGGAGTAATTCTGTTACTGCAAACACTAAAAAGATGTTGAGATGTGTGTGTTACTAGAACTAACCTGAGAGACAGTTCATGGTCTCCTAGTTCATAGTATAGCGTGCTGATTTTATAAAATGCCTCAGTATTATCATTTTTCAATTTTGATGAAGCTTTTAAGTCACTTATCGCTTTCCTAGGTTCCCCTTCTTTTATATAACATTCAGCTCGAAGTTCTCGAAGTTCTGCGTCCCAAACACAAACCTTGAGAAACAAAAGAACTAGACTTAAAGAGACAGTAAGTTACGTACATTCATACCTGCCCTGCACATATCTTATCAACATATTTATCAACATAGAGCAGCCTCAACTAATGTGATGACTTCTATGTTGTAAGCAATGTTAAAAAGTCTGATACAATTTAAATGTGACAAAAATAACGAGATGTGATAAAGTAATTTCTCCAAAGACTTCTTTTTTTTTGTGGTCGGGGGGAAGGGGGTCTGCACTGGTCTTCGTTGCTGTGTGCAGGCTTCTCTAGCTGCAGCGAGCAGAGGCTCCTCTCTAGTTGTGCTGAGAGGGCTTCTCCGTGCAATGGCTTCTCTTGCTGTGGAGCACCGGCTTTAGGGTGCGCAGGCTTCCGGCAGCTGCAGCTCATGGACTCTAGAGCTCAGACTCAGTGTTTGTGGCACAACTGCTTAGTTGCCCCAGGGCATGTGGAATCTTCCCAGACCAGGGATTGAATCCATGTCCACTGCACGAGCGAGTGGACTCTTAACCACTGGACCACCAGGGAAGTCCCGAAACATGTCTTAAATATATTCCAGTGGGGTAAGGAGTGTGTGTGTGTGTGTATATATACACACACTAACAAGGCCCTTTTCCAAATCCCTTTCAATTATATAATTCTAAAACACTGACAATAAGAAAACAGGGCATTTATTATTAGAAAATGGTTTCCAGTGAAGCATTTTTTATTTTGAAGAGAATATGCTCTAATTGGATTTTTATACTTAATCAACAATTCTAATTTCTAGTCTCAAAAAATATAATCTAGGTTCTAAGTTCACAAAATATTTTTATTCTACTAGTAACTAAATTAAATGAACTCTTATAAAATGTTACCGCCTTGAAATTAAATCCTCATATCACAAAAATAAAAGAGAGGAAAAAATGTGAGAAGGCTGAAGTATCTCCATTTCCATTTTATCAAAAAGTTGACAATGTTTAGTAAACCACCATTATTCTTCCAAATATACATCCAAAAGCTCACCACCAATTAGACCCGTGTAAGTATCTACATATTTCGTAGAGCTGTTTTAGAGTCACGTGAACTTTTCATGTGAAGATATCAAAATCAACACTGTACATAAATTAAACACCATGGACAATGAGCCAGGTCAAGATGGATAATTACTAGAAGGTAAAAATTATAACTTTATGTTTTCTTAATAAAGCATTAACAAAACAATCTAGTAAACTGTGAATTCTACTGGTATTTCTACTGGAAATTTCACTTCACATGATTTCCTCTATAAAACTATCAGAAAGTGGCCTTCTACAAACATAGAGTTTATCACCAAGATAAAATGAGACTGTACAAAGC
Source organism: Aepyceros melampus (assembly GCA_006408695.1). Classification (NCBI taxonomy): domain Eukaryota; kingdom Metazoa; phylum Chordata; class Mammalia; order Artiodactyla; family Bovidae; genus Aepyceros; species Aepyceros melampus. The sequence continues at coordinate 241,719 of SJXQ01001258.1, forward strand.
ATTGTGAAAATGATAAATATGAGTTATGATTGCTTCCATCTGAATATGTTATTAGACTTCCTTCTGATACCCTCACACCCTCTGTCATTAAGTCCTTGCTGAGGCAGATGTAGTTTTTTGTATCTAGAACCCTCTGAATCCTATCAACTCTTCAACTGCCTTCTTCCCTAAAAACTTCTTACTCTAAACACTCATTTTTCTTCCCAAATATCATTTCTCCTTTTTCTGCAACCAATTTTTATCTTTTATCCCATTATCTAACCTCTAGAGTTTTCTTGCCCCACCTCACAAAAAATGCAATAGCAAACAAACTTAGCAAAGTAAGCAAAGTATAAAAATATGCAAGTCCCACTCCATCACACCTTCAGTATTTTTACTGAAAATTTCAGTCCCAACTTCTGTTCTGTATAAATGTCATCTTTCAATTAAGAGTGGAAAACCCCAGAGTTGATCTGATTTTATGCTACCTAGGACTGTTGTGGTATATAACATGTCAGAGCATATAAACATACCTCATAGGAAAATGCAGTAACTGTCAGGCTTGTCGGCTGCAAGAGCAAAAAAAACTTACCTCTAAAATCTTATCAAGGAAGGTTATAGCAGCAGTAAAATCGGAGCTCTCAAAGGCCTCCAGTGCTTGTGAGCGCAAACGCTGCATTTCATCAGATTTGACAAGCTGGGACTGGGCTTCCTTTTCTTCATTTTCACTCGGATTTGACTTGAGCTGTAATAAGAAGTTAAACTAAACAGGGCTTTTTTTTTTTTTTGAGATGAACAATCATACACAATGCTCTGAACTTTCTGAACATTCACGTTTATTGGGGGATCAGTAGGGAAATGGGCACGCCCTGCTTTCCCCCATGATTAGCCCCGGGTGCTGATCACTGTGGGGAGCAGTAGTCAAGGCGTCTTTACTCCCACCCACGTGATGCATGAGAGCGGGCAGTGGAGCTGAATTCAGAAGACGGGGGCGCATGACTTTCCAGGAAGCAAATGGACTTAGGACCATGAAAAGGGAGAGAATGAAGGGACACACCTCCCTCACTCTCTGACATACAGCTCTGCAGAAACACTTGAGCTTCATGTGTTTTGCTTTCTAGTTATGCTTCTTAAGGATTTACTTTTTAAGTATAAAATAATTGTACCACAATACTGAAGGGCATAGGGAAACTGAAGGGAAGGGTAGTTTTCTAGAGGTATAAGAAAAGATTTGATGCCAGAGGGGTTGAGGCACAATGAGGAAGACTTTACAGAGAAAAATAAGAGAGTAACAGCTTATTAAAAGGCCTATCAAGTGGTTTTCAGAGTTTTGTACATTGCCTCTTTAAGACAACTTCACCAAGGTATATTTTATATGCCATAAAATTCACTCATTTTGAATGTGCAACTTTATGATTTTTAACAAACTTATGAAGCATGCAACCATTACCACAGTTTTAGACAGTTTCTGCCACCTCAGTAAGATCCCTGTGTCTGCTTACAGCTCATTCCCGCCCCCAGCTGGGCCTCTAGCACAGTCACTCTTAGTTTCTTCCTCCAGATGGAAAAATCTTAAGCCTAATGGCTCAGGAAAAAAAAAAGTGCCTACATTAAGTAAGTAAGTAAAGTCACTCAGTCGTGTCCGACTCTTTGTGACCCCATAGACTGCAGCCCACCAGGCTCCTCAGTCCATGAGATTCTCCAAGCAAGAATACTGGAGTGGGTTGCTGTTTCCTTCTCCAGGGGATCTTCCCGACCCAGGTATCGAACCCAGGTCTCCCGCATTGGAGGCAGACGCTTTAACCTCTGAGCCACCAGGGAAGTCCATTAAGAAACTATTCATTTTTTATAAAAATGCCTACATTAAGAAACTATTCATTTTTTATAAAAATTTTTTTGAGATTATAGTTATATTTAATTCCTGAAATCTAACGTTTCTACTAAGATGGAAATTGTAGTTAATGGGCTTTCTCTCATTTTGGGTGAGGTGCAAACGCCAGTAGGTTATTTCTAGAATGTCTCTCCTTCAATTCTCCAATCACACCATTTCCCCTTTTAGTGGACTCATGTTTAAAAACCACCTCCACTAGCTAACTGGTAGGACAGAATACTGCATATTAGAAACCTTGAGAATATTAATTCTTGGTAAAGGGTCTGCATTTCTCCATTTTGTTTCTGAGAGGACACTTCAGATGTTTTTTTCTGTCGTTTTAATCTTTGGATTTTGAAGGAATGGCTAGGACTCCAAATATTCACAGCTAACTACAAACTGGTAACCTCAGCTCACTCTGGGGTGGGTTTTCCCTGCATGACTAAATTGTCCAAGTTGAAGGAAGCCGCTCTGCTCTGGGCCGTGGCCTGCTTGTCTTTGTTTTACCATCCTCGGGGTGGTCGAATCCTTCCACTGAACCACGCTGGAAGGGGTACTGAATTTTGTTTCTGAGAGGACACTTCAGATGTTTTTTTCTGTCGTTTTAATCTTTGGATTTTGAAGGAATGGCTAGGACTCCAAATATTCACAGCTAACTACAAACTGGTAACCTCAGCTCACTCTGGGGTGGGTTTTCCCTGCATGACTAAATTGTCCAAGTTGAAGGAAGCCGCTCTGCTCTGGGCCGTGGCCTGCTTGTCTTTGTTTTACCATCCTCGGGGTGGTCGAATCCTTCCACTGAACCACGCTGGAAGGGGTACTGAACGGGTGGTGCTGTTACTCTGCTCTGGGTAAAGGCAGATGCTTACTGATAACTACCTCTTCCGGAAGGAATTTGCATCTCTTCTCTCCCAAACTGTAAAGTCTGTCCTCGTCTCTGGAGGCAGGTGAGGGAGGGGAAGGGGGAAGGTGGAGGACTCAGCCTCACTCCACGGTCAGACAGTGGGGATGGGAAAAGAGGAGAGGGCTCAGGGCATGGGGGCCTCATGGGGCAGGGAGATGGAGGGGGGTGGGGGACGACAGAGAGAGGATTCTTCCAAAGAGGTTTAAGAAAGAAGTTTGCGGAACAAACTAAAGATTTAAACTTACAACTCGGGAGTTACAAAGAGGGTTAAGTGAGATGAAGCTTTTCACTCTTTTCCCATGGGTGTTGACTCTTCTCAACTACCCTCTCATGTTCGAGGATAGTCACATGTGGACCCTGCTATTTCCCTCCCTCCTTTTGTCACGTTTCTTGATATCCCTTCTCTTCTTTGGTGTTTTACATTTCAGCCAAACCTTTACCTATTTTATAATGCTTTATTTCTTATTTACCATGGTCACTATCTTACGGAGAAAAAAATAATAATGAACATAGATGCATAAATCCTCAACAAAATACTAGCAGACTGACTCCAACAACACATTAAAAGGATCATACACCATGATTAAGTGGGATTTATTCAAGGAATACAAGGACTTTTCAACATCTGCAAATGAATATGATATACTACACTGACAAAGAATAAAAGTCATATGATCATCTCAATAGATGCAAAAAAAGGCTTTTGATAATACTCAACATTTATTAATAATTACAAAAAAAAAACCTCTTCATAAAGTAGGCATAGAGGGAATATAACTCAGCATAATAAAGGCCACATCTGACAAATCCACAGCTAACATCACACGCAACAGTGAAAAGCTGAAAGCATTTTCTGTAAGATTTGGGGCAAGACAAGGATACCCACTTCACCACTTCAATTCAACATAGTTTTGGAAGTCCTAGCCACAGCAATCAGAGAAGAAAAAGAAATAAAAGGAATCCAAATTGGAAAATAAGATACTACATACAGAAAATCCTAAAGAGGCCACCAGAAAACTATTGGTGCTAATTAATGAATTTGGTAAAGTTGCAGGATACAAAATCAGTGCACAAGAATCTTAAGAAATATCTGTGTGTATTTAATTCTATACACTTCCCTGTATCCATTAACACAGTCAAGATACTGGTAGACTGTATCAACGTCAATATCCTGGTTACAATATCATACAATAGTTTCCTAAGATATTAGCATTGGGGAAAACTGGTTACTGAGTAAAGGGTACACAGGATCTCTCTGTACTAATGATTACAACTGCATGGGAAATCTATAATTCTCTCAATAAAGATTTCAATTAAAAAGGAAAGATCATTCATTACAGGCAGACATTCTCATGGAATAACCCTGTGATAATAGCAGCAAGGGCAGTTTTAAGAACACATTAGCAGAAGTGTGACTGTCAGAGAACAATTACAAATGTGAAGCTTCATGAAAGTCTCCTCATTCCTGAGAGGTTTTAATATTGATGACAGAAAAGACATTAACTCAAGATACATCCACACTTTGCCAAAAGGATACATCCAATGCCCAGTAAGGACTAATTTGTGCTAAAGCTTCATTCTAAATTGTGTTATTTCTAAAAGGCTACTCTAGTCTTTGTAACTGGAAAAACAACTCTAAGTTTAAGCACTTATTCAAAAGTAGGAAACTAATTATTATGTTTTATCACTCATCCATTTAACAAATCTCTACACAGTACTTGCTGTGTGTTTAGAGGACTGGGCCAGGCAAAGTTTCTCCAGCACTACTGACTGCCTGCCACCTGTCCTTCAAGCTCCTTTCTAACAAGTTCCCAAGCAACAGTGAATATTAGATAAACATAAAATGACATTGAATTTTTTTGTTTATTTTAAGCAAAAGAGCATACAAACAGGGCTGAAGAGCAGTCCTGAAGATCAAGTGGCCAGCCAGTAGAGGGCAGTGCTGAGCCTCCACGTTTAGTTCCAGGTTCCTCAGAAGAGTGGACACACCGCCTCCTGCCCCAGTACCCACTGAGGCCTGGGCACTTGCTTCCTCCCTCCCTGTCACATCTCTCTCCTCAGGAGATGCCTTCTTTTATGGCACTTGATCTATGAAGCTTACAGTCTGAGAAACCTGCCATTTGCTAAAGACTGTGACCCGGAGCATCTGTCCCACTGGCATGCTGACTACCCTGCGGGCCTGGAGACTCCTCTGAAGGCACAGGGGCTTCTGGACAGAGAGCTGCTGACCGGCTAACGTGTTTCCATGAAAGATGGGGGCAGATGGCAGTTTACCAGGTGCCCTCCAGGCAGATTTCATCGGTGTGTGATGCTGAACAGTGCACCACAGGGTTTTGGATTTGAGGAATCAATAAAGCACAAAAGACAAATGATGGCAAAATGCTGAAAATGACATTGAATTTTATCAAGACCATGAGTGTCAGCTTCTGATTCAATACAATTAATATCTAATGTGTTCTGGATTTGTCTGCATGTGACTGAGTACTGTGACAAAGGTTATGCAAACAGAAGTTTTACTTTTATTTTCATAATGGTTATCATCATAGTAACTAAGCATTTTGATAAACTATAAAAATGCAAATAATGAACAATGAAAGACATACACACACACACATACACACACACACATGTGTGTGTATATATATATATCTCTTTTCTAGAACACTCGAGAATCAAATCCATGTGGAACAAAACAAGTGGGTCTTAAAACAAGCCCCATGAAGGTATAGAGACATCAGCTAGCTGTCTCTTCAAATCCTTTTTCAGGGTATAATCCGTCCAATTCCATGTAATCTGTAACATCTCCCTCAACAAATCCAAAATGATTTACACTTTGTAAAGTAGCTATGTGGCTGATTACAAAATTTCCTGTTGTAAATCTGTTTCACTATCCCTTTCAAATCAGATAAAGGGTTTCCTGGGTCACTCAGAAACTTTCAGAATAGCTCAGCTGACATGTCTAGATCTCATGGAGGACAAAGCAGAACATGAGCTGTATAAACCTTGTGAGGATTATTTATCTGTTCCATACAATTTATCTTCCATCCATTAAAGTGATTCTTTGATGTCAGGCACTAAATATTAATTCAGGAACTATGATTCTTACATAAACAAACCAAACAATTTTCCCTTTCAGGTATAAAACTATTAAAATGTCTTAATATATAAAAAAATAAGTTCAGTATGTTCACTCAAAATAAATCTTAGCAGAGCCACATAAAAACTGAACTTACCACTTTTTTAAAATCATCTTCTGCTTCATCAAGTTTTCCTTGTTTGAGTAATAAATGACCTCTCTGTAATCTTGCCTAAAAAAAAAAAAAAAAAGAGTATACTGAGTATACTAAATTTTCTTTAAACCCAAAGAATAAAACTAAATAAGCTAATGAAATGCTAATTTTTCTTATACCCACATCACTTGGCCCTCTGAGAATAATGCCTAGAACCAATGACTGTTTATAAATTTTGTTAGAGTCTGCTTCCTTAAAAATATTTTTTACTATATCAAATAAATAAAATCTTGGACATGAATGCTCAAAGCAACAGCCAGAAAGTAGAAACAAGCCAAATTCCCATCAACTAATAAATTAAGAAGCAAATATGTTATGTCCATACAATAGAAAATTATTCAGGCACAGAAAGAGATGAAGTACTGAGATGCTACAATGTCGATGAACCTTGAAAACGTTACACTCAGTGAAAGAAGTCAGACGCAAAAGACGATGCACTGTATGATTCTGTTCATATGAAATATCCAAGATAGACAAATCCACAGAGACAGAGAGAAGCGGTTGCCAAGGGCTAGGACAGAAATGGGAGGTGACAGCTAATGGGAACAGGGCTTCCTTGGGGCTAATAAAAATGTTCTGGAACTAGATAATAGTGATGTTTGCAGAACACTGTGAATATACCACAATACAAGCTGCCAAACTATACACTTTAAAAAAGGCTGATTTGATGATACGTGAGTTATATCTCACTTAAAAAGTATTTTAAGCCATCATAATAACTTTTTGCAATTCTAATAAAACTTGTATCACTTGGGACTTTACCAATCAAAGCTCTGGACATAGTTTTTGTGTTTTTATTAACTCTTAATGCACACATTTACTCCACTATAACCAGAATAACAATGCCTCTTTAACACCCATCAGTCAACTCTGATATTCCTCTTTTAATGTGCTCAGTCCCATCTCTTCCAAGAATACCAACTCTCCGATGATGAACATCTACCATAAGACAAAAACCACACCAACATTTGAGTAAGACATATACTACTTTCACAGTACATAAAAATTTCCCTAATCCTTTGTTAAATGCATCAACACACACAAAAAGCAAAATTAAAGCCACTTCAACTGGCTAATAAATACTATAATACTAGGAAAATGAGCTACTTAATCTTTGTGGACGGTTATGCTTAGCTGGGTAAAGTAATAAACAAAATTTGACACTTGTGAATTCCATCTTAAAATAATACAATTATTCCAAACCAAACATTCACCCACATCTAATCAGTCATCTCAAATCCCTTCTGGATTACAGCAGGACACAAACACACAAATAAATGAACTGCCAAATTAATTTTGAGACAATATAATTGGGTCCTATTATTTTAAGCCATTACAGTGACCTGCCAACTGTCAAGATATCCTATTAGACCACAAATTCCTCCACTTCTGAAGCGTGAGTGTTGGTTCAGGGCAGGACTCTGTCTAATTCACACTGTATCTTCATCACAGACCACTATTTAATTGCGTTGCTCTTCTTTATTCTTCCCACTACGGCCTTAATTGAAACTGCTGTCAGTTACCTGACAGCCTCTTAATTCAACAGCTTCTCAATCAGCTCATTTCTCAGCCTACACCCCATCCTCCACCCAGATACCTTTCTAAACCACAAAGCTGACATCACTGCCACACTTCTGGGCTTCTCTTGTGGCTCAGCTGGTAAAAAATTTGCCTGCAACGCAGGAATCCTTGTTCGAATCCTGGATTGGCAGGATCCCCTGGAGAAGGGATGGGCTACCCACTGCAGTATTCCTGGCCTTTCCTGGTAGCTCAGATGGTAAAGAATCTGCCTGCAATGCTCCTGAAAATCACCTAATGTCCCACTCCCCTCACACATACCTGTGATTCCGAGGACTGAATTTTTCTTGTTGCCCAGTCCACTACATCACAGTGGCTTTCTACACCCTCCAGCTACACCTAGCATGCCAATTTTCACCTTAAGAAACAAATTACCTCTTCCAAGTTTCCTTAAGTTTTCCTTTTAAGAAAGTTTAGGTGCACTTACTGCAGTGAAATCCATCTTCAATTCAATCACTTTAGTTAAATCAGGAAGTGCTGCTTTTGATTTGCCCATAGCTAAAAAGACAGTAGCTCTCCGATAGTAAGCAATATAGTTATCAGGGTCACCATCTGAAAATTAAAATAATAAATATTAACTTGTAGTATTTATTCAAAAAAACCAAATCACCTTAACAGTATTAAAGCTTGCACTTCTACTAAGAAAAGCATTAAGAAAAGAACTTCTTCATCAATACTGGGTCATTTTGCCTAATCAGATCACTGCAAATGGTTCAGCAAACTGTAGCCTCTGAGCCAAAAACAACCCACAGACTAAGTTAAGAATATTTTTCACACTTTTAAAGAGCTGTCCAAAAAATAGAAAAATACAGACACTATATAGCTGCAAAGCCTGAAATATTTATTATCCGGCCCCTAGGGGAAACGATTGCCAACTTCTGATCTAGAATATTAACTATACTCAACTCAACTCAACTTTTATAAGTATGCAATTAGGTTTGTTGAAATTTTCTTAAGTGAAATACTGATTGAGAATATGGACTCTACTCTTATTCGCAGGATTTTAGAATAGTATAGACTCCCAGTTACAATGATACACTGAATGTGCAATCCCTGCTCTTTCCCAAACTCCAACTAAAATGGCAGTGAAGAAATAAGGTATGGCCCACAGGACGCGGGAGAATGGGCAGAGAGCGAGACCAGAGAGCAGCGTGAGGGTCAGCAACAACATCTGAAAGAAGGCAAGCAGCCAGGAAAGAAAAAGGCAAGCGAAGGAAAGGGAGGAGAAAGAAAGAGAAGGAGGGAGCGAAGGGGGAGGGGAAAGGGAGGAAATAAAGAAAGGCGGAGGTGTTAGCGAGGATGTGGAGACGGGAGCCCTTGTGCGCTGTGGGAGGGAGGGTGAAATGGTGCAGCCACCGTGGACAACAGCATAGAGGGTCCTCAAAAACTACACACAAAATCACCACATGAAGCCCCAAGTCCGTTTCTAGGTGTACCTATGCAAAAGAAATGAAAGCTGATTGCCAAGACCTGGAAGCAATCTAAGTGCCCTTCAACAGATGATGGATACAGAAGACGTGGTGTAAAACAATGAAATCTTGCCGTTTGCAGCAACATGAATGGACTGATGGGAGGGCATTAGGCTAAGTGAAGAAAGTCAGAGAGAGAAAGACAAATACCGTATGATATCACTTATATATGGAATCCAAAAAATACAACGAACCAGTTATAACTAGACTCACTGATACAAAGAACAAGCTAACGGTTACCAGAGGAAGAGGGAAGATGGGAGAGGCAACAGAGTAGGGGACCAAGCCGTACAAACTGTTAAGGCGTAACCCTGAAGAAAGGGAAGGGAAAGCTGGCGCCTGTACACCCGCATTCGGAGCAGCGTCACACACCAGAGCCCAACGGCGGAAACCAGCCAAACGCCCCCAGGCGGGCGCGCGGACAGATGAAACGGCACAGACAGACCACGCACTAAGAGTCGGCCTCAAAAAGGAACAGAATTCTGACAAGTGCTACGATATGAATGAAGCCTGAAGACACTAGCCTAAGCGGAATAAGCCAGACGCAAAAGCCAGTGTCTGTTTCCACTTCTATGAGGTACCGAGTAGTCAAATGTTTAAAGGCGGACATTAGAGCGGTGGCCGCCCAGGTCTGAGAAGGCAGGGGATCAGAAATGGGCACAGCTTCACGCCGACATGATGACAAGCTCTGGAGACGGATGGTGCTGACGGCTGCACCACAACGCCAGTGCGCTGCATGCCACTGAACCACAGGCTTACCAATGGTTACAACGGGGAACTCGGAGTTGTATATTTTACTACAAAAAAAAGTGAAAGAATGAGGCAGCCAGGGAAAAACATGGTCAAATGTTTTTATGCAGAAAAACCTTCAGAGAAGATTATGTGCGAAAAAGCTTTTTATTATGTATCTGATATCCCCATATAAAAAGTCTATATAAAATTTTGGGGGGCATTCACGTTCCCTTATTTTACTATTCAGTTTTTAGGTATTTTAAGATATGAAATGGGATTGGAAGCCCAATTTATAACACTGAACCTACTAAAAACAAGGAATCAAATGTCAATGGCTCAACATATGAATCAAGATTCAATGTGCTCAGTGACACAGGGACACATAAATGGCAAATCAAAACAGCCTTTCCTGGTTCTTCATCTTAAAATACTATCAGTTCCCAGAACCCGTGCCCATTTCTCTATCATTATACATGAAGGAGCAGCTGAACAAGAACTGGTTTAAGAAACATGCTTAGTTTCTCACATTATAAGATTTGATAACATTGAAAATAATAACTTGCCCTATTATCCATCCAAATACAATACAGTTCATTATTTAAATTACATGCAAGCCTACATATGGAAGTATTAGACTTCATTCAAAAACATGTCAAAATGTTTTACTAGTTTATTCAAAATTTGAATATGAGAAATGAAAGTCTAATCCTAAAACTGTCAAACAATTCAAATATGAGAAAATTAGCCCTAATAAAGAAAAATACAACTACTATCTGGAGAAAAACATCAGAAAGCCAGTTACAAATGATGCTGTAAATGGGGGCAGCGGGAGGCAGAAAGAACACCACCCTTGCGGAGGTACAAAAACTTTTTTCATTCCTTAGCAGTGAAATGTGTATATTACCATATATGAAACAGATGACCAGTCCAAGTTCGACACATGAAACAGGGCACTCAAAGCTGGTGCACTGGACGACCAAGAGGGATGGGAGCTGGAGGGAGGTGCGAGGGGGTTCGGGATGGGGGACACACGTACACCCGTGGCTGATTCATGTCAATGTATGGCAAAAACCACCACAATACTGTAAAGTAACTAGCCTCCAATTAAAATAAATTAATTAATTAAAAAAAAAAAACTTTTTCATTCTTGCTCTCAGCTAACCCAACTCTATCCTTTCATTCATTCAAACTTTTACTCAGCACCACCAGAGACTAAAATAGTAATAATAATAACAACAGTAAGATAGTACCTATCCTTAAGAAGTTTACAATCTTCTGCACTGGATTGTGACCTTTGGCAAGTCACTAAAATACTCTTTGCTCCCTTCTGTGTAAATGTTAAAAGGAATGTTCATCTCCTTTTCACAAGTTTAAATTCAATGAGAAAGCACCACAATATGTTTAAGTACCAAATGAATGCAGCCATGGACTCAGCAAAATTATGTTAAGTGTGATACTGGTTTTCTTACCAAGCAACTGAAGAAATCTATCATTTCACTCATGTCCACCATTTAATCCACCACTTTAGACACTCATTCATGCCAGATATACCTAAGAAATTCTGCAAGGTCTACCAAAGAAATGTTTCAGCCCCTAGTGTCACTGTCCATGTTAAGACCAGGCTGCAGAGATGAGAGGCAGGACATCCTCACTGCAGGAACCTGCACTGTGCTTTCTTAAGGATAAAATCTCAAAACAAAACCCGTATCTGACTACTCCATAAAACTGAAACAGAGGCGAAACTTCCCTGGTGGGCCAGTGGTTAAGAATCCGGCTTTCAATGCCGGGGATGTGGGTCTGACCCCTCATCAGGGAACGAAGATTCCGTATGTCACAGAGCAACTAAGCCTGTGGGCCCAACAAAGACCCCACGTGTCCCCAGCTGAGACCTCATGCAGCCAGATCAATCAATAAAATTTTTTTTTAAGTGAAATAGATGCAACTGTTTCAGAAGACTATTTAAAAAGTGACACCAACACTCTTCTTAAATCACATTTCCAACCCAAACAGTTCCAAATCTTAAAACTCCTGCCAAAAAATATCTATATGGCAGATGCAAAAACCACATCACCAACAGAGCTGTACTATAGTTATCTGCGCTGCTACTGAGTTTTAATACATAAACATTTTTCTGCGTAAAAATTCATTTATAAAATACACCATGCATAAGTAACTTTCAAAATGTAAACCACATAATTTTTCAAAAATGAAAAAGAAAAGGATGCCACAACCATAAATACTGTCAGCTATAACATTATAATAAAAAATGATGCATTGATACACTCGAAGCCACTACCCAAATTATATTACAAACTCTAACATCAATTTCTAATCACAGGAAAAGTTAAAAAGATAAAGTACATTATGAAATTTAGCAGTCTGAAAGCATAAACATTTAATGAATTTTTTATATAGTCAGTTTAAAGCAATGTACTAAATTATGGGTGATATTTTAGAACTATGGACAGAGGTTTGTGACACTGTACAGCAGGTAGTGATCAAGACCATGGCCAAGAAAAAGAAATGCAAAAAGGCAAAACGGTTGTCTGAGGAGGCCTTACAAATAGCTGTGAAATGAAGAGAAGCACAAGGCAAAGGAGAAAAGGAAAGATCTACTCATTTGAATGCAGAGTTCCAAAGAACAGCAAGGAGAGAAAAGAAAGCCTTCTTCCATGATCAATGCAAAGAAATAGAGGAAAACAATAGAATGAAAAAGACCAGAGATGTCTTCAAGAAAATTAGAGACAAGGGAACATTTCATGCAAAGATGAGCTCAATAAAGGACAGAAATGGTAGGGACCTAACAGAAGCAGAAGATATTAAGAAGAGGTGGCAAGAATACACAGAAGAACTGTACAAAAAAGATCTTCATGACTCAGATAACCATGATGGTGTGATCACTCACCTGGAGCCAGACATCCTGGAATGTGAAATCAAATGGGCCTTAGGAAGCATCACTACAAACAAAGCTAGTGGAGGTGATGGAATTCCAGTTGAGCTATTTCAAATCCTAAAAGATGAAGCTGTGAAAGTGCTGCACTCAGTATGTCAGCATATTTGGAAAATTCAGCAGTGGCCACAGGACTGGAAAAGGTTAGTTTTCATTCCAACCCCAAAGAAAGGCAATGCCAAAGAATGCTCAAACTACTGCACAATTGCACTCATCCCACACACTAGCAAAGTAATACTCAAAATCCTTCAAGCCAGGCTTCAACAGTACGTGAACCATGAACTCCCAGATGTTCAAGCTGGACTTACAAAAGGCAGAGGGACCAGAGATCAAATTGTCAACATCTGTTGGATCATCAAAAAAGCAAGACAGTTTCAGAAAAACATGTACTTCTGCTTTATTGACTATGCTAAAGCCTTTGACTGTGTGAATCACAATAAACTATGGAAAATTCTGAAAGAGATGGGAATACCAGACCACCTGACTTGCCTCCTGAGAAATCTGTATGCAGGTCAGGAAGCAACAGTTACAACTGAACATGGAACAACAGACTGGTTCCAAATTGGGAAAGGAGTATGTTAAGGCTGTATATTGTCACTCTGCTTATTTAACTTATACACAGAGTACATTATGAGAAACACTGGGCTGAATGAAGCACAAGCTGGAATCAAGATTGCTGGGAGAAATATCAATAACCTCAGATATACAGATGACATCACCCTTATGGCAGAAAGTGAAGAACTAAAGAGCCTCTTGATGAAAGTGAAAGAAGAGAGTGAAAAAGTTGGCTTAAAACTCAACATTCAGAAAACGAAAACCATGGCATCCGGTTCCATCACTTCATGGGAAATAGATGGGGAAACAATGGAAACAGTGACAGACTTTATTTTCCCCAAAATCACTGCAGATGGTGACTGCAGGCATGAAATTAAAAGATGCTTGCTCCTTGGAAGAAAAGCTATGGCCAACCTAGACAGCATATTAAAAAGCAGGGACATTACTTTGCTGACAAAAGGTCCATCTAGTCAAAGCTATGGTTTTTCCAGTGGTCATGTATGGATGTGAGAGTTGGACTATAAAGAAAACTGAGCACCAAAGAATTGATGCTTTTGAGCTGTGGTGTTGGAGAAGACTCTTGAGAGTCCCTTGGACTGCAAGGAGATCCAACCAGTCCATCCTAAAGGAGATCAGTCCTCAGTGTTCACTGGAAGGACTGATGCTGAAGCTGAAACTCCACTACTTTGGCCACCTGATGCAAAGAACTGACTCATCTGAAAAGACCCTGAGGCTGGGAAAGATTGGAGGTGGGAGGACAAGGGGACAACAGAGGATGAGTTGGTTGGATGGCATCACTGACTCAACAGACATGATTTTGAGTAAGCTCCGGAAGCTGGTGATGGACAGGAAGCCTGGCGTGCCGCAGTCCATGGAGTCACAAAGAGTCGGACACGACTGAGTAACTAAACTCAACTAAAATTATGGGTGATATTTTGCCACACACACAACACACACACACAAAATTGACCTTTTACAGAAGCACAGCTCTTTGATCTTTTGATCTACAACAGTAACTATAGTAACTGCACAACTTGCTGCTCTAAAAGTCAGGAGACCTGGACTAACTCACTGTTTGCAAGAGGCTCTCACTAACTCACTGGTTATCTGAAGCAGTGAACATGGCCACACTAAATGTGATGTTTGGTAAATAAGATAACTGAAATAGAAGACATACAGCTCTTTTCTCATAAACAAACACCTCTTAAAAAGATTCAACAGGTCATGATACCACATCACCCCATCCCAATCTACTATATACTCCCATCAACTATAATTTAAACTCTATTTTCTACGGTTAATTATAAAACATCAGTGTTTCATATAAACTAAAACAGTGATTGCCTCAAAACATACCAGTCTTCCTCAAATTATGGGAAGTGTCCCATTCGACAATCACTGGTACTTGCCACATTACCATGAAGAGAAGGACATTACTATTCAAATTCTGAATGCACTAGCAGTGTCTCACTTTCCCCCTTTTCTGAATTTCACAAATAAATTACCATGTTTTAGCATTACTAATTTATGTCTTTCAGTGTAGACAATAAGTATTTTATTGGCTATTTTGGGGGAAGAGCCATCTGTGGAATCCTTGTATGGTAGTGAAGCTAAAGAAAAATAGGCAGTCATTTTAAACGATGTTAACAATATGCCATGGCTCTTAATGTTCCTATTTTTTTTGTGAGATTAACGACAGCAAATCATAAAGTACAAAATGAGTAGATGTACATGTTTCTGCAACTATTCTCACAGTAGCAAGAAAGAAGAATTTTTTAAGATTTGCATTATCTAAGGCAGTAGCTGCCACGCTGCAGCACTGAAGACAATTCAGATCAGCGGGGAGTGCAGGCTTGGAAGACGCGGCCACACAGCACAGGCCTCCAGCGAAAAGTAACGAGTGCGAACGGCATGCCAACCAACTGTGACTTCCCCAGGCCAGCTCATCATCAAAAGTGCACATGGTTAAGAAGACCCTATTAACATACTACTCTGTCTTTAGAAAAGTCTTAATTTTCAAAGACACAATATTTCTATATACCTTACACATGTGATTGTCCCCTATTTTCAAAGAAATCTTTATACATAGTTCTCTCATCTAATCTTCACAGAATGCCCTTTTATGAGTGGCAGGGTAAAAACTGCTGGGAACATGCAGGTCACTTCTAATTTAAGCCTGCATTTTCTTACATAACTTGACCAATGTCACAGAATTATCAAGTGGCAAAGCTATGATTAAAATCTGGGTTTCCTATTATTCCAGAGAGTTAGTAACATCAGTAATAAAAATCTAAAAAGCATGAAGAAAAACATCACCACCAAGCCAAAACCTAACTACTTCTTGCTTATATAGTAAATTACAATAGAGTACTTCTTTTAGTGAGCAGAACTGTATCTGATTAAAATTATATCACTCCTTACTCTGCAGGTTGACTTGTCACTCTTAACCATCGCAAACAAAGGTGAGACTATATAAGTAAATTAAAAAGGAATGAAGAGTATCAATGTCAAAAAGCTTATATAGTGACTCATAAGAAAACCTTTAAGACCTCATTCACACCCTATTAACATTTATTCTGGTCATCTCATCTCTCACAGTCCTGTAAGATTAAACACTACAAAGACAGTTGATGCTACAGGCAGACACAAGCAAGCAATAAAAAGTAACAGATTAAGGGGCAGAGGGAGTCTAACCAACAGTGAACAGGCAATGAACTGCAGGATTCCCCCAAAGACCTCCAAGGAACTATTATATCATCGCTCTCAAATCATCAAGAAAATTAAACTGTTATTCAGTGAAATCTGTTTCAGAAGGCAGAAAAATATATACAGTACCTCCATACCTACAGGTTCTGCAACCACAGATATAAATGTCTGGGAAAAAATTTTCTCGGAGCTATTCACAGCTATTCACAGAGCATCTGCATTATATTTACATAGTATTTGCACTATATTATGTATTGTAAGTAACCTAGGGATGACTCAAGTATACAGGAGGACGTGTGTAGATTACTTCCAAATACTACATCATTTTATATGAGGGACTTGAGTATCCACAGACCTTGGCAACCAAGGGGGTCCTGGAAGCAATTCCCTGAGGCTATCTAGGGCCGACTCTTAAGCCTCGATGACGCTGCAAATTTTCTCGCATTAGACCCATAGGTACGTGCTCCAGTGTTGCGTATTTATTAATCTATTTCACCCAGAATCCTGTAAACATTTTAAAATACTTTACTTAAACCATAAATACCATTTATTTGGGATGACTCAAGTATACAGGAGGACGTGGGTCGATTACTTCCAAATACTACATCATTTTATATGAGGGACTTGAGTATCCACAGACCTTGGCAACCAAGGGGGTCCTGGAAGCAATCCCCTGAGGCTATCTAGGGCCGACTCTTAAGCCTCGATGACACTGCAAAGTTTCTCGCGTTAGACCCATAGGTACGTGCTCCAGTGTTGCGTATTTATTAATCTATTTCACCCAGAATCCTGTAAACATTTTAAAATACTTTACTTAAACCATAAATACCATTTATTTTCAACGTTATCCCAAAAAAGAGCTACAAATTAGAATTTACTAAGACGGCCACTGCGTGTTTTGACTCCAAGATACAAACCTACTGCAGCATGAAACTGAGATAAGGCGTCTGCAAGCTGTCCAGCTGCCAGTAGCTTCTTGCCCAATTCGAGATGTTTCTCAACATCTGCATTTACTCCACATTCAGCACCTAAAAACAAACAAAAAAATAACAAATTAACTTTCCACGAGCCACAAGTGAACTCGCACGAATACAATGTTAAAAATATAGTTGTCTGCTTCAGTCATCTACTCAGATGAAAAAAGTCACAGAACTGAAACGTGAGCTAAAGAAAGCAACAGTCAAGTGCAGGGCTTCATTTTACAGCGTATAAGCCACCCGAAAATATACTCGTATTAACCTCATCAGTCCAAAGAACATACCTACTCTACAAAATACAAGGAAAACTGGGTAACACAGTAACTAGAAAAAATACTTAAAACTTTTTTGGTCAACAACAACAAAATTAGAACTGCTTTGTTTAACTAGAATCTCACTTTAATGAATATTAGGATCCACTATAATAATCAAGAACTTATTGAGCAACTACAGGGTACCAGGCACTGTTCTACATATTTGGGATAAGAGAGTGAAACCACAAAAGTCGGTCACTCGTGGCACCTGCCCTTTACAGCAGCAGGAGTCAGACATAAGCATGGGAGGTGAAAGGAGAGCTGCCTGGGTGGCGGTCAGGAGCAGTGAGGCTTTCAGTGTTAAACAAAGTGGTCAAGGGCCTCCCTGAGCAGAGACCTGCCTGAAGAAAGTGAGGACTGACCATGCAGGTACCGAGCTAGGAAAAGTTTGCCAAGAAGGACGACCACCTAGCGCGAAGGCCCTGGGGTCAGGCGCCTCCCAGGCATGTTCCTAAAACAGCAGGGAGGGCTGGATGAGCACCACAGAGCCAACGAGGGAGCTGACAAATGGGATGAGGTCAGAGTAGTAGAGGCACCTGACTACGTTCAGCTTTCGTTTCACTCTGAGCAAAACGGGGACCTAGTGGGGAGTGGGAGTAGAACAGCATCATCTGACTGACAGGCCAATAAGCAACCGACTGCCTGCTCTCAACTCGCATCCATCCTCCAGTACGGACTGTAACAATGGACTGGGTGGGTAAGCATTTTCCTTTACACTGAGCACATGTTGGGCTTTGACAGTGAAGCGCTGAAGGAAGCTCCCCTCCTCGTTCTTGTTGCTGCCATCCCTCTCCTCTGGCCCCTGCTGCGTGGTGTGCAGGAGCCCACCTCCAGAGGGGGCCCGTCCTAGCCAGGCATCCAGGGTCCAGTCCCTCGGGCACCTGGAGCCTCGGCCACACACCACCTCCCATGAGGACACCACACGCCTGAGAAGGTGGCTTCTTGCTTCCCCAGCTGCTGTGGACCAGCTCTAGCCCCGGCAACTCAGCAAACTTTTCTATCAACAAATGGGCTGCAACTGCACTGTCTCCAATGAGGTCTGCACCCCAGCCTTGGGGAGGGGACCCCCTCCAGGCTGGCCCTTCCCTGGGGACTGCCTCTTGGTCCTGGACTATCCCGCAGAGTTCCTTTGACACCATTACAGTCGCCCTCCTTCATAACAGTTCTTCACATTAAACTTCCTCTTTTAAAATAACCACGAGGTTCTGTCTCCTGAAGAGAACCAGACTTTCATACACAATTGGTATTGGGAGTGATTCCAAGAAACAGAGCCACAAAAACGGGATTTAAGGATTCATTTGGTCATGCCCTTGAGCTTGAGCACTGTTGCTGAATTCTGTGTCAATGAGAAATGAGTTAGTAATTTATAGCAGGTATAGAATTAATTAATGAAGATATCATTTGCAGTTGACATGCCACAAACTGAGGCACATGGCTGGGAAACCCAAGTGGCTGCTGCACTTGACCATAATGGCAGTAATGATGAAAATAAGGACTGTGGGATGGATTCCTTGGAGCACACTAGAGTACTTAAAGAAGGAAGAAAAGCTCAGGGCTAACTCCTAGCTGAGAGATTCCATCAGTTCAGTTCAGTTCAGTCACTCAGTCGTGTCTGACTCTTTGCGACCCCATGAATCGCAGCGTGGTAGCCCCTAAAACAAACTCTTACTTTTTTGTAGCCATAGAGATGATTTAGCTGGAAATCAAACACAAAATTTAATTTTCAGGATTGCTAAATTAAAACAATAGTTGAATTCAGAGTCTCTCCAAGTCTCTCCTAAGGTATTTAGAACATATTAGTAAAGAATGGGACCCTCAAACTTAAAATGGAGACATCTGGTTGTAACCTACATGAAACAGACCAATTTAACCTCCAAGTCCTTCTGAGCCTGCCTTACCCACAGAAGCAGCTTGCCATCCACCGTCAGTGCACCCAGCTTTCCACTGCTTAAAATTCCAAGGACAACCAACCACTCAGGGCAGAAGCCATGAAAGGGAATGCTCGCTCAGACACACCTAACCACTCCGGATGTCACCAGGCAGGTATATGTACTGTGACCCGAAGAAAACAATTTACTACTCAATGCTCTGTCATTACCTACATAGGAAGGGAATCTAAAAAAGATGGGATATATGTATAACTGAGTCACTCTGGTGTAGAGCAGAAACTAATAACATTGCAAGGCAAAGATACTCCAATAAAAAATGGTTAAAAAAAAAAGAGAGAAGAGAGAAAATAGTTTATACACCAAAAGAATTGCAAGACTTTGTTGATAAACAGCAGAAACTCATGGAACATGTGTGGGGATGGATTGTAAAGGTTTAGATCAAGAAGAGTAGAATATAATACTGTATCTGGTTTCATTAAGTGATGTGTGCCCACCTTCTAGAATAGAGGTCAGTGAACTGCTTCTGTAAATAAAATTCTACTGGAACACAGTCACACCCCTTCACTGTACCTGGCTTAATGCTGCTTTCATGCTATAATGCAAAGTTGAGTAGTTCTGACAAAAACCACATAGCCCACCAAACTTAAAGATAACTATAATATATTGAGAAAAGTCTTCTGTCAAAATTATCTTAAATTTTCCTCAGTACTTACAGTTAAAAGTCTCAGTTACGTGGAAAATCCTTATATTGAGTAATATGCATTGAACATTATGCATTTATTAACCTATTTCAACCAGAATTGGTCAATATTTTTAAATTTTATTTAAACAGCAAATAATATTTATTTTAAATGCTGTCCTCAAAAGGGATTATAGAATTAGAACTCACTAAGATGGCTGCTGAGTGTTTTGGTTCCAAGATACAAACCTCCCGCAGCATGAAGCTGAGGTAAAGCGGCAGTGAGCTGCCCAGCTGCATGGAGTTTCTGATCAAGGAGAAATGGGCTCTGCTGCTATGGTGGCAAAGAGGGGTACCCCTGGACCCTAGGGGACTCTCTGGGGCCTCAGTCCTTCTGTGCCCAACACTAAAGATTAATTTAAAACTATAGCAACCAAAAAACAGGGCAATTGAGCACTCAGACCCTTCAGAAATGAGGGTTTCAATTACACCATCAGGTGAAGAAGCCAGAGGAGCTGAGGTTCCAGCAGAAGGCACGAGAGGTATGGGACAGGAAGTTAACAAAGGATGCCATATATATATCAACTATGACCTCATGACTAATTACAGACTCAAGACTGCGGTGGCTTTGCACATGTTCTCTCTGCTTGTTTATAGGCATCTGTTTGTTTGTATATATATGTCAAGCCTCACAATTCAGATTGTGTCTCAGAATTTGCCCACTCACTAAAATTAATTTGTAACTCCCTAAAACTCATTTGTAATCTCCAAACTAATATTCAACGCCCCCTGGCGGTCATTTGAGGACATGTGTATGTGCAGAATGGGGACACACTCAGACACTTGAAGAGCATGTTCCAAGCTGAAGTCAAACAAGGGGACTCTCCTTCCTGTATCAGCTCTCATGTTATAAACAAGTGTTCTCTATGATTTTTTTTCCTTCTTTTTCACTGATTTCACTGTTTAAAACTGGCCCCCAAGCACAGTACTTCCTAATGTTCCTAAATGCAAGAGACCGTACTGGGCCTTTCAAAAAAATACGTTTGGGGAATTCCCTGGTGGTCCAGTGGTTAAGACTCTGAGCTTCCACTGTCAGGGATGTGGGTTCAATCCCTCCCTAGTAGGGGAACTAAGGTCCTGCAAGCTGTACCAGTGCAAGCGAAACACTTTCAAGAAAAGAAAACATGTTTGCCAGATAAACTTCACTCAGACATGAATGATAACGTAACGCTGCTGGCCATGAATTCAATGTTAGCCAATTATATTAAACAAAGTATTTTTAAACAGAAAGTCACACAAAACAAGGTTACGTTTTGATCTGTTGACAAATATGTAGTGACCTGAGGCCTTGCAGGATCCTAAGCCCGAATTTTCTCCCACATGCAGTGGTTCAATATTTGCTAATTCAACATTCATAATGACATAAGGAGTATAACCACCATGAATAAAGAGAATCGACTGTACTAACCAGATTTTCTCCAGTTTCCATTTTTATTTTATTTACAAGCTGCTGAAATTAACTTTACAATTTAGTTTTTCTATAAGTACCGAACAGGACAGTGCTAATTAATACTCAGTAATGGACACAGTGACTGTTGAAAACAAATCTTCTCAATCAGGATACAGGTGAGCGTTTCTTCACTTATAAGAGCTGCACCTTGTTAATAGAATATAGACTCTCTTTGTTGTTCTACATTCAAATGGTGGAGAAGGTGCATATGGAAACTAAATGCCACAGCATTTCTCTTTCACCATGAATGTGGCGTTAAGCTTTTCAGCGTGCTAAGGAGCCACTGCAGGGAAAGCACTCTGAACGGTCATCACTTGAGAGGGTGGGAGACAGGACTGGGAAGGAGCAGAAAGAAGCCTCTGGGGTGCTGAGAGTGTTCCAACCCCGACAGAGGCGAGGGTTACATGAGCACACGCAGTTATCAAAATCCAGCAAATATGTACTTTACAATGGACATTTTATTGTATACAAATTTTACCCCTGCAAAAAAAAAAAAACAAACGCTAATGATATACATGTTAAAGTATTTAGGGACATGTGTGCTGATGTTATTTTGAAATTTATTTTTTCAAAAGGATTAATGGATAGAAAAATGCCCAGATGGATATGCATTAAAAACATGTGTAGTAATTACATTAATAGTAGAATTTAGGTGATAGGTACAGGACTGTACACAATAAAACTGTTTCAACTTTGCAACGTGTTTAATAATAAAATGTTGGAAAAGCATACGATACAGTGTTAGGATGGAATGAATACACAAAGGGCTCTGAGAGGGCACAAGCAGAGGCACCTAATGCCTCCAGTTAAAACTAAATAAAATTTAAAATTCAATTTGTCAGTCTCACTACTCACAGCATAAATGCCGCTTAGCTAATGGCGAGTGTGTGGGACAGTAAGGGTGATAGAGAACATTTCCCAGCATCACAGAAAGTTCTCCTGGACACTGCTGGGTTGGGGGGACACGGCGTTCCCTGAGGTCTCCCCTGAAGGGCAAGTGAGAAGGATGGACCTATGTACCAAGCCTGAAGAGGGAATCCAGCATTCCAAACACAAAGAACATCGTATCTTTATAAAAGCCAAGAACTCAAGATTAATGAGGCTTTCAAGAACTCAAAGTCCAGTACTGCAGCCAGCTCTCCTCTGCACCATGCCTTCATTACTGAGTGGGTCTTTCTCACTACTTTCTCTTACTTTCTCTGCTAGAAGATGCCATAAACAACCAGAAGGAAAGAGGGAACTCAATAAAGTCCCAGTGACAGTAACTCAGGTAACATGATGCTGACTAGACCACGTAGTAGCAGCAGTGGAAACAGAGACTGCAGAGAAAAAGTTCGAGAGAGGAAAAGGCTGCACGCGACTTAGGCCAACTATCTGGACAGGGGCCACGTGAAGAAAGAGATGGAGTCCAGAAAGACAGCCAGAGCAAACTACCTGAACAACTGCCTGCCATTCCAATCATCAGAAGCTAGTGAGTTTCTGATTTCATCTAATACAGCCAAAAGCCAAATGAAACACACTTTAGCTTACTCTTCACCCTATAAACAAGGTAGCTTTTCATATACCCAGTCTGCATTTTCTGTGTTCCTGTGTAGGGTTTTATTACACTGGTTGCCTGCTGGAGCCCTCTAAATCAGAAAGAGAGGAAGAAGGGAAAAAAAGAGAAGGAAGGAAGCAAGCTTAGATTGGTGGTCTCAAACACTCAGGGTCCTAAAGCTATAATTCAAAGAGATAAAATACACCCCTATGTTAACAGCAGCACTATTCACAATAACCAAGACATGGAGACAATCTAAATCTCCATCGACAGATGAGCGGATAAAGAAGATGTGGTAGACAGACACAATGGAATACTGCTCAGCCATCAGAAAGAAGGAAACCATGCCATTTGCAGCAACATGCATGGACCTAGAGATTACCAGACCAAGTGCAGTCAGGCAGAAAGACAAACACCATACAGTCAAATGTGGAGTCTAAAATATGACACAAATGAACTTGTCCACTTCTACAGAAACGGAGTCACAGGGATAGAGAACAGACTTGTAGTTGCCCAGGGGGACAGATGGACTGGAACTCTGGGATTACCATTTTACATATAAAATGGATAAACAAAAAGGCCCACTGTGTAGCACAGAGGACTATACTCAATATCTTGTGATAAGCCATAAAAGAGTATGAAAAAGAATGTGTATTTATACATATATATGTATAACTGGATCGCTGGGCTGTAGAGCAGAACTAATACAATATTGTAAATCAAATATACTTCAATCCAATAAATTAAAAGAAAAAACAAAACTACAAAGTCCTACTTGTTTGGGGGCAATGATGTGAAAACGTCTAACCTATTTAAGAGTATGTGGATATAATCTGCAGAAATTAGTTGGAGATTTTCAGTGAACTTGGAAAGCACTGTTATTTTTCCCATTTAAAATGAAGACACAGGCTCCTAACCTGTATCTTCAGATAAAGTCAGTATGCCATATAGATTTAGAAACTGACTATATTCAGAATGTGAGAGTCAACTGTAGTTTCACCTAATTCCATATCATATCCAAAAATACAACCTGCTTTTCATAATGAAGATTATGGAAACTAACGTTTTACTTAACAGACGTTACTGAACACTGTGTATAAAATTGTGGCCTTAACAGAAATGAATAAGAAAGCAATGAGGAGAATCCTACAGGCTTTAGCTTTATGAGAACTCCCTAGCCTACAGGGCAATCACTGACGCTGGAGAGAGGCTATTTTCCAGCATCATGTTGGAGTTTCCACCACATACTTAAGTATTTACAGAATATATCATGTGAACAGGGACTGCCTTCAAAATAACCTTGGGGAGAAGGATGAAAGTATAGACAAAATACATCCACCAGGTGCTGGTAGTTTTTGAAGCAGGGTGACAGGACACAGCCATGAAATGAAAAGACGCTTGCTCCTTGGAAGAAAAGCTATGACCAGCCTAGACCGCACATTAAAAAGCAAAGACTTGACTTTGCCGACAAAGGTCCGTCTAGTCAAAGCTTTGGTTTTTCCAGTAGTCATGTATGGATGTGAGAGTTGGACTATGAAGAAAGCTGAGCACTATGGAGTTAGGGTTAGGATTAGGGTTAAGGTTAGGGTTATGGACTATGAAGAAAGCTGAGGACTATGAAGAAAGCTGAAAGAATTGATGCTTTTGAACTGTGGTGTTGGAGAAGACTCTTGAGAGTCCTTTGGACTACAAGGAGAGCCAACCAGTCCATCCTAAAGGAGACAGTCCTGAATATTCATTGGAAGGACTGATGCTAAAGCTAGAACTCCACTACTTTGGCCACCTGATGCGAAGAACTGACTCACTGGAAAAGACCCTGATGCTGGGAAAGATTGGAGGCGGGAGGAGAAGGGGACAGCAGAGGATGAGATGGTTGGATGGCATCACTGACTCGAAGGACGTGAGTTTGAGTCATCTCCAGGAGCTGGTGATGGACAGGGAGGCCTGGCGTGCTGCAGTCCACGGGGTCGAGTCAGATGACAGAGCAACTGAACTGAACTGACAGGACACAGCGGTACATGATGTTATTTTCTATACTTTGGTGTATTTTTAAGATTTCCGAGAACAAAATTTAACTTAAATCCTTTCAATGAAGAAATGACTCACTGATAGAAATTACCTCTTACATTAAAAAAAAATTTTTTTGAAGAAAGTGGTCCATAGGAAATAGAAAAAAAGTCACCTACTAAGCACATGAGCCTACCTCCTAATAGGCTCAAATTCTAGAAATGACAAGATTTATTTAAGGAGATACATGCATAACCTCACTGAAAAACAAAATTCTTTTTTAAGAAGAAGAGGGCCATCTAAAAAAACAGAAATTCTGGAAAAATTCTCAAAACATAAAACGCACAGGATGAGACTGGTGGGCAAAATCATATCCAAACACCTTCTCAGGAGAGGTATGCCGTGGAGGTGGCTGCAGGAGAGCTGAAACCAGGGAAAGGAAGGAAGGGGGACTTCTCAGCCTCCAGACAGGCAGTCAGCCTTCTCTCCCAATCAGAATTCAAAGACAGGCAACAAGCAATTCTGAAAAACAAAGATGAGCATTAAAAACCTATCCTTATGAAACCAATACCAAACAAGAGAATTAAGGAACCAAAACTAGTGGAGCAAATAGGAAAAACATTCTAAAAATGAAGATAACTGACATCCTTACAGAGCCACAGGACGCCACACACATTAAACAACAGACCGGTGTCCACGCAGACTGCGCTAGCAGTGGGGGTGCAGCGGAGTAAAGAAGACAAGCCAATCATTCCTGCCAGAGGGAAGCAAGTGGTGCTTAACACAGTGCTTAGGAGTCAAATAACTCCTCCCTGAGTTAAAACATAAAAGGCAGGAGAGCAGTCCTAAATGACAGAAAGCCTCCAGCACGCCAGAATATGATCAGGCAGGTAGTGCAGAACAAGTGAGAGGGCCTGCGTAGGACCAAGCCCAACGGTAAGGCATCAAGAAGAGGCCCCTGGCTGGCAGGATGGGTCCCACTTAGCCTCGCAGGCTATGGTAAGAAATCTGGATTTTACTCCAAGAGCAAAGGGACATCATTGGATAGGTTTCAGCAAGGAACTGACGATCTGATTTACATTTTAAAAAGATCACTTTGGCTGGTCCTGTGGAAAACAGATTAGAGGCGGGCAGGAATAGAAAGAACCGTGGTGGTGTGAACCATGGACAGCAAGTTGCATTAGAGGAAACGTGTTCAGATTTCACTGATGCTTTAAAAAAGAGTATATAGTATGTACTTCTGAATGGTTTAGTTTTCTCCTCTGGTAAGAATGTATTCATGTGCTTATACAATAAAAAGAAAACAAACTGAGCAATGTGTTTTGTTAAAGATGTACTGATTACAACTTGAAACTGAAAACTTTTCGAGAATATTTGTTAACACTAAAGACATATTTTATAACTAACCACCCAGTTCAGTCAAGAAAGAAGAGCAAAATAACCCTGTCTCAAACATTTCTGTTAGACTGTAGTTCAAAGGTATAGCATTATAATCAAATACTGCAGGGAATATTTTTAGATGATACAGATTCTAAAATTTAAAGCAGTCCTTATATTTCATAAACACTAAAATATTTATAAACGAAGTGATGTCATGTAAAATGTTCCGAAATAATCCACAGGTGCAGATGAAATAAGACTGGTCAGGGGTTGTTAATTGTTAACACGGGGAGATGAGTACAGGGAGGTTCATAATATCATGCCCCACCTTGGTAAATGTAGAAAATTTCACACAGTAAGGTTTTACTTTTAAATCTTTTGGGCTTCCCTGATAGCTCACCTGGTAGAGAACCCACCTGCAATGCAGGAGACCCCGGTTTTTGATTCCTTGGTCAGGAAGATCCCCTGGAGACAGGACAGGCTACCCACTCCTGCATTCTTGGGCTTCCCTTGTGGCTCAGCTGGTAAAGCATCTGCCTGCAATGCAGGGTACCTGGGTTCAATCCCTGGGTTGAAAAGATCCCCTGGAGAAGGGAAAGGCTAGCCACTCCAGTATTCTGGCCTAGAGAATTCTATTGACTACAGTCCATGGGGTTGCAAAGAGTCGGACACAACTGAGCAACTTTCACTTACTTAAATCTTTTTAAGGGTTAGGAGTAGGGAAATTAAAACAATTAAAGGCAGTTCATTTCGATTTTTTAAAGGTAAATTCTAATATAAACTCTACCTCCACATAAACATTTACAGTTCCTAGTATAAAGTTTTGGAGAAGGCAACAGCACCCCACTCCAGTACTCTTGCCTGGAAAATCCCACGGACGGAGGAGCCTGGTAGGCTGCAGTCCATGGGGTCGCTAAGAGTCGGACATGACTGAGTGACTTCACTTTCACTTTTCACTTTAATGCATTGGAGAAGGAAACGGCAACCCACTCCAGTGTCCTTGCCTGGAGAATCCCAGGGACGGGGGAGCCTAGTGGGCTTCCTGTCGGGGGCCAGCGTGAGGAATCTCACCCGTGACAGAGTCACGTGGCACACTCAGATGGCAGAGCAATTTGAGTAATTAGGGTTCTCCCTGGTTTTTCCTGAGCATGTACCCCCAAAAATAAGCATTTGTCTGTTTTCCCACTATTTTCTGACAGTTTCTTGGAAAGAGTTAATTCAAAGCTTTAGTTTCCTACATTTGAAAGGAGTGTTTCAGCCCAACCCCCCTTTGATAACGTTCTAGCCTGCCTAACAGGTTCCCCTGACCTTTTACAAGCTTCTGAATTGCTTACAACCCCCCAACTGTGAGGGGCAAAAAGGCCTTGAAGTGTTTTAAAGTTACAAACCTTTTCTAAGAGCTGTTTCAGCCCAACCCCCTTTGATAATGCTCTAGCCTGCCTAGCAGGTTCCCCTGACCTTTTACAAGCTTGTGAATTGCTTGCAACCTCCCAACTGTGAGGGGCCAAAATGCCTTGAAGTGTTTTAAAGTTACAAACCTTTTCTAAGAGCCAAAACCCTATTAGTGATAGGATTTCGCTGTTGCCTCAGTGATTGCTGCCAGACCACCTTATTTGCACCTTGAAGTTTCAGCTATACAAACAATATTTGGAAAAAGATATGTAGGAGTTTTTTCTGATGTTAGTAAACACTAGGCTTTCAAGTTAATTGCTTTCTGTTATAAATCATTGTACTCCCTCTTGCTTCCTGTGTCCTTGCTATGTAAGAATGCAACTTTGTTTAGTGCCTCTGGAGAATGGCGCCAGACCTTGGAAAAAATAACACTTATCAGAAAAGACCTGTAAATTGTTGAATTGGCCTTTTGGCCGGAAGATGATGTAAATTACCTAAGACTTGTGTATACAATTAGGTATGCAGAGAACAAGCCTGGTCTCCATAAGAGTCAGGGCTGCTGACATTGCCAAAATTTGTGATATCCATTGATCTTCATTGTATAAATAAGCCATGTGAAAAATAAAGTTCGGACCAGTTTTCTCAGACCAGTTTCTTGGATGACTTGCTCTCTCGAACTTCTTCTTTGAAAGAAATCTGGCTCCACCCGTGTCTCTTCGTTTCTGTCCTCTTGTACGATAATTTTAGGCTGAATTCCCATCTGGAGTGGGGTTGGGGGGGCGCTCACTACGTCTACTTACTTGCCCTGGCTCTAAGATCTGCGAGAAAAGGGACCCACGGTGGGGCCCCTTTAGAGATTCAAGCGGACGCCGGTGGCCCACGTAGATGGTGCAAATCTCTTGTCTTGAGATTTTATTGGCCTTCCCCATAAACCAAGTTATTCAGCCTCCTTTGCTTCACTAATTTCCCACTATACTATCATATCCTGAGCTATCCTATCCTATCCTGTCCTGTCCTATCTGCCCACTCCATCCTGCTTTGAATATCCCCG